>JAVJIX010000166.1:152500-215000 GCA_036785185.1 Paratrypauchen microcephalus
GTATAGTCCCGGTATAGTCCTGGTATAGTCCTGGTATAGTCCTGGTATAGTCCCGGTATAGTCCTGGTATAGTCCCGGTATAGTCCTGGTATAGTCCTGGTATAGTCCCGGTATAGTCCCGGTCTGGTCCCGGTCCCGGTATAGTCCCGGTATAGTCCCGGTATAGTCCTGGTATAGTCCTGGTATAGTCCTGGTATAGTCCTGGTATAGTCCCGGTATAGTCCTGGTATAGTCCCGGTATAGTCCCGGTATAGTCCCGGTATAGTCCCGGTATAGTCCCGGTATAGTCCCGGTATAGTCCTGGTATAGTCCCGGTATAGTCCCGGTATAGTCCCGGTATAGTCCCGGTATAGTCCCGGTATAGTCCTGGTATAGTCCCGGTATAGTCCCGGTATAGTCCTGGTATAGTCCCGGTATAGTCCCGGTATAGTCCTGGTATAGTCCTGGTATAGTCCCGGTATAGTCCCGGTATAGTCCTGGTATAGTCCCGGTATAGTCCTGGTATAGTCCTGGTATAGTCCCGGTATAGTCCCGGTATAGTCCTGGTATAGTCCCGGTATAGTCCCGGTATAGTCCCGGTATAGTCCTGGTATAGTCCCGGTATAGTCCTGGTATAGTCCTGGTATAGTCCTGGTATAGTCCTGGTATAGTCCTGGTATAGTCCCGGTATAGTCCTGGTCTGGTCCCGGTCTCACCTTTAAACACATGTTGTCGGACAGGCCGGGGAACAGGTGGTGCTCGATGTGGCAGTTGATGATGGAGTGTCCGAAGGTCCAGTCCAGGAGCAGGTTCCTGGGCAGGTTCAGGACTCCGTGGCTCATCTGGTAGATCCTCTTTGGCCTCTGGTCCGGGGAGAACATGGACAGTCCGATGTGCTGTGGACAGAGGACACTTCAGAGGACACTTCAGAGGACACTTCAGAGGACACGTCTCTTCAGAGGACACATCCTTCAGAGGACACTTCTTTTCAGAGGACACCTCAGAGGACACATCCTTCAGAGGACACATCCTTCAGAGGACACGTCTCTTCAGAGGACACATCCTTCAGAGGACACGTCTCTTCAGAGGACACCTCAGAGGACACATCCTTCAGAGGACACATCCTTCAGAGGACACGTCTCTTCAGAGGACACATCCTTCAGAGGACACGTCTCTTCAGAGGACACATCCTTCAGAGGACACATCCTTCAGAGGACACGTCTCTTCAGAGGACACATCCTTCAGAGGACACGTCTCTTCAGAGGACACATCCTTCAGAGGACACGTCTTTTCAGAGGACAC
Organism: Paratrypauchen microcephalus; assembly: GCA_036785185.1. Lineage (NCBI taxonomy): Eukaryota > Metazoa > Chordata > Actinopteri > Gobiiformes > Gobiidae > Paratrypauchen > Paratrypauchen microcephalus. The sequence continues at coordinate 153,782 of JAVJIX010000166.1, forward strand.
CTCAGAGGACACGTCTCTTCAGAGGACACGTCCTTCAGAGGACACGTCTCTTCAGAGGACACTTCAGAGGACACGTCCTTCAGAGGACACGTCTCTTCAGAGGACACATCCTTCAGAGGACACGTCTTTTCAGAGGACACCTCAGAGGACACATCTCTTCAGAGGACACGTCCTTCAGAGGACACGTCCTTCAGAGGACACGTCCTTCAGAGGACACTTTAGAGGACACATCTCTTCAGAGGACACGTCTCTTCAGAGGACATGTCCTTCAGAGGACACTTTAGAGGACACGTCCTTCAGAGGACACATCTCTTCAGAGGACACCTCTCTTCAGAGGACACGTCCTTCAGAGGACACGTCCTTCAGAGGACACTTTAGAGGGCACATCTCTTCAGAGGACACGTCTTTTCAGAGGACACGTCTCTTCAGAGGACACGTCCTTCAGAGGACACGTCTCTTCAGAGGACACCTCAGAGGACACATCCTTCAGAGGACACGTCTCTTCAGAGGACACGTCCTTCAGAGGACATGTCCTTCAGAAGACACTTCAGAGGACACGTCCTTCAGAGGACACTTTAGAGGACACATCTCTTCAGAGGACACGTCCTTCAGAGGACACGTCCTTCAGAGGACACGTCCTTCAGAGGACATGTCCTTCAGAGGACACTTTAGAGGACACGTCTCTTCAGAGGACATGTCCTTCAGAGGACATTTTAGAGGACACGTCCTTCAGAGGACACGTCCTTCAGAGGACACTTTAGAGGGCACATCTCTTCAGAGGACACGTCTTTTCAGAGGACACGTCTCTTCAGAGTCAACCTCCAAAGTTCTGATCTCTGACCCTGTGGAAGATTTTCTAGATTTTCAAGAATAAACCAGGACTAAACCAGGATTAAACCAGGACCAAACCAGGACTAAACCAGGACTAAACCAAGACTAATCCAAGACTAAACCAGGACCAAACCAGGACTAAACCAAGACTAAACCAGTACTAAACCAGGACCAAACCAGGACTAAACCAAGACTAAACCAGTACAAAACCAGGACTAAACCAGAACCAAACCAGGACTAAACCAAGACTAAACCAGTACAAAACCAGGACTAAACCAGAACCAAACCAGGACTAAACTAAGACTAAACCAGTACGAAACCAGGACTAAACCAGAACCAAACCAGGACTAAACCAAGACTAAACCAGTACAAAACCAGGACTAAACCAGGACTAAACCAGGACCAAACCAGGACCAAACCAAGACTAAACCAGTACTAAACCAGAACCAAACCAGGACCAAACCAGGACCAAACCAGGACTAAACCAGGACTAAACCAGGACTAAACCAGGACCAAACCTGGACTAAACCAGGACCAAACCAGGACTAAACCAGGACTAAACCAGATCCAAACCAGGACTAAACCAGGACTAAACCAGGACTAAACCAGGACTAAACCAGGACTAACCTGTGACCCTAGAGTCCAGATCACAAGAACCTCAAAAGTTCATTTGTAAAGTTCCAGTGAAGATCTCCTGCAGTGGTGTTCGTGGTCACCTGGAAGATGTGGACGTGGATGTGTGGTCACCTGGAAGATGTGGACGTGGATGTGTGGTCACCTGGAAGATGTGGACGTGGATGTGTAGTCACCTGGAAGATGTGGACGTGGATGTGTAGTCACCTGGAAGATGTGGACGTGGATGTGTGGTCACCTGGAAGATGTGGACGTGGATGTGTGGTCACCTGGAAGATGTTGACGTGGATGTAGGGCAGGGAGAACAGGTTCCTGGTGAGGAACATACAGCCGAGCGCAGACGGAACCGAGCGGAACCCACAGACATGGAGCAGGATCCAGAAGTGAGACCAGAGCCCCAGAGAAACCATCAGGAGAGTCCGAAGAGAAGAACCAACAGACTGGTGCTTCAACTGGGCTGAACAGAGAGAATGTGTGTAAACGTACTACTAGTACTACTACTACTACTACTACTACTACTGCTACTGCTACTACTGCTACTGCTACTACTACTACTACTACTACTACTACTACTACTGCTACTGCTACTACTGCTACTGCTACTACTACTACTACTACTACTACTACTGCTACTGCTACTACTGCTACTGCTACTACTACTACTACTACTACTACTACTACTACTGCTACTGCTACTACTACTACTGCTACTGCTACTACTACTACTACTACTCCTCCTCCTCCTCCTCCTCGTCCTGGGCGCAGTACCGAGTGCGACCAGCGGGGTGATGACGGGGACGGCCAGTGGGGCGATGAACAGGTAAAGGCCTCGGGTCAGACCAGGGACTTTCCAGGTGGACGAGTCCCCCAGGCCGAGCACGTTGGTGTGGGCGTGATGGAGCTTCACGTGGGCCTGGACCCCCACATCCGCACTGAACGAGCCGCACACCTGAGAGGGACAAAAGAGTGAGACACGTGTCCTCTACGGGTGTCCTCTACGGGTGTCCTCTACAGGTGTCCTCTACAGGTGTCCTCTACAGGTGTCCTCCAGAGAGACACGTGTCCTCTACGGGTGTCCTCTACAGGTGTCCTCTACAGGTGTCCTCCAGAGAGACACGTGTCCTCTACGGGTGTCCTCTACAGGTGTCCTCTACAGGTGTCCTCCAGAGAGACATCCAGAGAGACAGGTGTCCTCCAGAGAGACACGTGTCCTCTACGGGTGTCCTCTACAGGTGTCCTCCAGAGAGACATCCAGAGAGACAGGTGTCCTCCAGAGAGACACGTGTCCTCTACAGGTGTCCTCTACAGGTGTTCTACAGGTGTCCTCCAGAGAGACACGTGTCCTCTACAGGTGTCCTCTACAGGTGTCCTCTACAGGTGTCCTCTACAGGTGTCCTCCAGAGAGACACGTGTCCTCTACAGGTGTCCTCCAGAGAGACACGTGTCCTCTACAGGTGTCCTCCAGAGAGACACCCAGAGAGACAGTTGTCCTCCAGAGAGACACCCAGAGAGACAGTTGTCCTCCAGAGAGACAGGTGTCCTCTACAGGTGTCCTCTACAGGTGTCCTCTACAGGTGTCCTCTACAGGTGTCCTCCAGAGAGACACGTGTCCTCTACGGGTGTCCTCTACAGGTGTCCTCCAGAGAGACATCCAGAGAGACAGGTGTCCTCCAGAGAGACACGTGTCCTCTACAGGTGTCCTCTACAGGTGTCCTCCAGAGAGACATCCAGAGAGACAGGTGTCCTCCAGAGAGACACGTGTCCTCTACAGGTGTCCTCTACAGGTGTCCTCCAGAGAGACACGTGTCCTCTACAGGTGTCCTCCAGAGAGACACGTGTCCTCTACAGGTGTCCTCCAGAGAGACACCCAGAGAGACAGTTGTCCTCCAGAGAGACACCCAGAGAGACAGTTGTCCTCCAGAGAGACAGGTGTCCTCTACAGGTGTCCTCTACAGGTGTCCTCTACAGGTGTCCTCCAGAGAGACACGTGTCCTCTACGGGTGTCCTCTACAGGTGTCCTCCAGAGAGACATCCAGAGAGACAGGTGTCCTCCAGAGAGACACGTGTCCTCTACAGGTGTCCTCTACAGGTGTCCTCCAGAGAGACATCCAGAGAGACAGGTGTCCTCCAGAGAGACACGTGTCCTCTACGGGTGTCCTCTACAGGTGTCCTCCAGAGAGACACGTGTCCTCTACAGGTGTCCTCCAGAGAGACACCCAGAGAGACAGTTGTCCTCCAGAGAGACACCCAGAGAGACAGTTGTCCTCCAGAGAGACAGGTGTCCTCTACAGGTGTCCTCTACAGGTGTCCTCCAGAGAGACACGTGTCCTCTACGGGTGTCCTCTACAGGTGTCCTCCAGAGAGACATCCAGAGAGACAGGTGTCCTCCAGAGAGACACGTGTCCTCTACAGGTGTCCTCTACAGGTGTCCTCCAGAGAGACATCCAGAGAGACAGGTGTCCTCCAGAGAGACACGTGTCCTCTACAGGTGTCCTCTACAGGTGTCCTCCAGAGAGACATCCAGAGAGACAGGTGTCCTCCAGAGAGACACGTGTCCTCTACAGGTGTCCTCTACAGGTGTCCTCCAGAGAGACATCCAGAGAGACAGGTGTCCTCCAGAGAGACACGTGTCCTCTACGGGTGTCCTCTACAGGTGTCCTCCAGAGAGACATCCAGAGAGACAGGTGTCCTCCAGAGAGACACGTGTCCTCTACAGGTGTCCTCTACAGGTGTCCTCCAGAGAGACATCCAGAGAGACAGGTGTCCTCCAGAGAGACACTCAGAGAGACAGGTGTCCTCCAGAGAGACAAGTGTCCTCTACAGGTGTCCTCCAGAGAGACACCCAGAGAGACAGGTGTCCTCCTGATAGACTGGTGTCCTCCCAGAGACAGATGCCCTCCCCGTATCTCAGACGTCCTCCCTGTGTCTCAGATGTGTCCTCCAGAGAGACAAGTGTCTCAGGTGTCCTCCAGAGAGACAAGTGTCTTCCAGAGAGACAGCTGTCCTCCAGAGAGACAGGAGTCCTCCAGAGAGACAGGAGTCCTCCAGAGAGACGTGTCCTCCAGAGAGACAGGAGTCCTCCAGAGAGACAGGAGTCCTCCAGAGAGACAGGTGTCCTCCAGAGAGACCAGTGTCCTCTACAGGTGTCCTCCAGAGAGACAAGTGTCCTCTACAGGTGTCCTCCAGAGAGACACCCAGAGAGACAGGTGTCCTCCAGAGAGACCAGTGTCCTCCAGAGAGACAGCAGTCTTCCAGAGAGACAGGTGTCCTCCAGAGAGACAAGTGTCCTCTACAGGTGTCCTCCAGAGAGACACCCAGAGAGACAAGTGTCCTCCAGAGAGACAGGAGTCCTCCAGAGAGACCACTGTCCTCTACAGGTGTCCTCCAGAGAGACCAGTGTCCTCTACAGGTGTCCTCCAGAGAGACCAGTGTCCTCTACAGGTGTCCTCCAGAGAGACCAGTGTCCTCTACAGGTGTCCTCCAGAGAGACCAGTGTCCTCTACAGGTGTCCTCCAGAGAGACCAGTGTCCTCTACAGGTGTCCTCCAGAGAGACACCCAGAGAGACAGGTGTCCTCCAGAGATACAGATGCCCTCCCCGTGTCTCAGACGTCCTCCCCGTGTCTCGGACGTCCTCCCGTCCCTCACCTCGATGAAGAACACGGCCCAGATGCGGTTGAGGACAGGGGAGCGGGTCAGGGACGAGTGGCTGGACAGATGAGCTCCTTTCACCGTGATGACGGCGTGAGACACTCCGAGGACGACGAGAGCCGGAGCGACGAGGAGGAGCGAGGAGGAGCGCAGGAGGAGGAACCCTGAGGAGACCAGAAGAAACACCAAAACAACTCAGCAGTTCCTCTGACCTGACCAAGATCTGAACACTTCTCTGAGGTTCTTCAGGTTTATGATCGACTTACGAGACCAGAGTCACTTCATTCTGGTCCAGAGGGAGTTTTTTGAAGAGAACTTGTCGAGTAAAATGATCTTCTGCATGGACGGATCCTTTCACTACTTTTAAGTCATTTTCTGATTTAAACAGGGCTGGACTAGGACAAAAAAACGGCCCTGGCATTTTTGGCTTAGCCCGACCCCTCATAATTAGACCGCTCTCGTAAGCTTCTATATCCTGATTGGTTTAGTCCACTGTCTGTATTGAAGATGGACCAATGGGACGCCTCCTCTAAATTGTGGGCCGGTCAACATCGTCGTCCCCGAGTACGGAAGCCGACAGAGACCATGTTCGTAATGATTATTTTCCACCTTAACGAGAAACTTGAGATCTCGAGAAAACGACACAATTAATTTGTGATATCAAGAAAACAAAAAATGATTCCGTCTCAAAACGTGAAACATTCTGGATGTTGTAGTTCTAACATATCACCACTAGATGTCACTGTGGAGAGTTTCCAACTGTGTTTCAGCTCCGGCACAATCGCTTCAACTGCTTCGGTGTTTCACGAAGCCTCAGACTAATGCCGCAGACTAATCTTGAAATGATCCCAAATTAAAAGACGTAATGCAATCTCCCCCTGTGTCAACCCCTGATCAATATTGCCTTATCAGCTGATCGATTATTATTCCAGACATTCTAATGACCAAAAACGCGTCTATTCAGAATGACAAATAGACCTGAAGTCAGACTGTCACAACGTGGAGGTCGACGTTTCAGTTGTTTTCTCGAGATCACAGAATAGTCATCTCATTATCTCAGGATAACAAGGAAGGAAAAGTCCTGGTTTAGACCTGGTTTAGACCCAGCTTAGACTTGGCTTAGTCCTGGTTTAGTCCTGGTTTAGTCCTGGTCCAGTCCTGGTTTAGACCTGGTTTAGTCTTGGTTTATTCTTGGTTTAGACCTGGTTTAGACCTGGTTTAGTGCTGGTTTAGACCTGGTTTAGACCCAGCTTAGACTTGGCTTAGTCCTGGTTTAGTCTTGGTTTAGTCCTGGTTTAGACCTGGTTTAGACCCTGTTTAGTCCTGTTTTAGACCTGGTTTAGTCCTGGTTTAGTCTTGGTTTACTCTTGGTTTAGTCCTGTCCTGGTTTAGACCTGGTTTAGACCTGGTTTAGTCCTGGTTTAGACCTGGTTTAGACCTGGTTTAGTGCTGGTTTAGACCTGGTTTAGACCCAGCTTAGACTTGGCTTAGTCCTGGTTTAGTCTTGGTTTAGTCCTGGTTTAGACCTGGTTTAGACCCTGTTTAGTCCTGTTTTAGACCTGGTTTAGTCCTGGTTTAGACCTGGTTTAGTCTTGGTTTATTCTTGGTTTAGTCCTGTCCTGGTTTAGACCTGGTTTACTCCTGATTTAGACCTGGTTCAGTCCTGGTTTAGACCTGGTTTAGACCTGGTTTAGTCCTGGTTTAGTCCTGGTTCAGTCCTGGTTTAGACCTGGTTTATTCTTGGTTTAGTCCTGGTTTAGACCTGGTTCAGTCCTGGTTTAGACCTGGTTTAGACCTGGTTTAGTCCTGGTTCAGTCCTGGTTTAGACCTGGTTTAGTCTTGGTTTATTCTTGGTTTAGTCCTGGTTTAGTCCTGGTTTAGTCCTGGTTCAGTCCTGGTTTAGACCTGGTTTAGTCTTGGTTTAGTCCTGGTTTAGTCCTGGTTCAGTCCTGGTTTAGACCTGGTTTAGTCTTGGTTTATTCTTGGTTTAGTCCTGGTTTAGTCCTGGTCCAGTCCTGGTTTAGACCTGGTTTAGTCTTGGTTTATTCTTGGTTTAGACCTGGTTTAGACCTGGTTTAGACCCGGTTTAGACCCGATCTGAACGATAATGGCGTGAGTAAAACAAAAGCTCCGGTGTAAATGAAGAACACAAATGCCTGAGCCAGAAACTCATTAATATTTCAGAGGCACAGGGTCATTTACCGTTTACAGATCACATGACCTGTCCCTGATCACGTGACCTGTCCCTGATCACGTGACCTGTCCCTGATCACGTGACCTGTCCCTGATCACGTGACCTGTCCCTGATCAATGACCTGCCCCTGATCACGTGACCTGTCCCTGATCAATGACCTGCCCCTGATCAATGACCTGCCCCTGATCAATGACCTGTCCCTGATCAATGACCTGTCCCTGATCAATGACCTGCCCCTGATCACGTGACCTGCCCCTGATCACATGACCTGTCCCTGATCAATGACCTGTCCCTGATCACATGACCTGCTCCTGATCACGTGACCTGCCCCTGATCACATGACCTGTCCCTGATCACATGACCTGTCCCTGATCAATGACCTGTCCCTGATCACATGACCTGTCCCTGATTACGTGACCTGTCCCTGATCACATGACCTGCTCCTGATCACGTGACCTGTCCCTGATCAATGACCTGTCCCTGATCACATGACCTGCTCCTGATCACGTGACCTGCCCCTGATCACATGACCTGCCCCTGATCACATGACCTGCCCCTGATCACATGACCTGCCCCTGATCACGTGACCTGCCCCTGATCACGTGACCTGCCCCTGATCACATGACCTGTCCCTGATCACATGACCTGTCCCTGATCAATGACCTGTCCCTGATCACATGACCTGTCCCTGATTACGTGACCTGTCCCTGATCACATGACCTGCTCCTGATCACGTGACCTGTCCCTGATCAATGACCTGTCCCTGATCACATGACCTGCTCCTGATCACGTGACCTGCCCCTGATCACATGACCTGCCCCTGATCACATGACCTGCCCCTGATCACATGACCTGCCCCTGATCACGTGACCTGCCCCTGATCACGTGACCTGCCCCTGATCACATGACCTGTCCCTGATCACATGACCTGCTCCTGGTCACGTGACCTGCCCCTGATCACGTGACCTGCCCCTGATCACATGACCTGTCCCTGATCACATGACCTGTCCCTGATCAATGACCTGTCCCTGATCACATGACCTGTCCCTGATCACATGACCTGTCCCTGATCACATGACCTGCCCCTGATCACATGACCTGTCCCTGATCACATGACCTGTCCCTGATCAATGACCTGTCCCTGATCACATGACCTGCCCCTGATCACGTGACCTGCCCCTGATCACATGACCTGCCCCTGATCACATGACCTGCCCCTGATCACATGACCTGTCCCTGATCACATGACCTGTCCCTGATCAATGAAACGAAACACACCAGCTGTCAATCAAACCTGTTGCTAACAGTAGTGGGAGGGGCCTCAGGGAATGAAGGCGTCTGATTGGTCCGTGGAGCGAGTTCATGACGCTGATGATGATGAACTGGAGTTTTCTTTATTTACGCAAAACATGGACTTCACCAGAACCTCGAGACCAGATACAGACCCCAGAAAGGCCTGGTTTAGATCTAGTTTAGACCTGGTTTAGATCTGGTTTAGACCTGGTTTAGACCTGGTTTGGACCCGGTTTAGACCTGGTTTGGACCCGGTTTAGACCTGGTTTGGACCCGGTTTAGACCTGGTTTGGACCTGGTTTAGACCTGGTTTGGACCCGGTTTAGACCTGGTCCAGTCCTGGTCCAGTCCCAGTTCAGTCATAGTTCAGTTCCAAAATAGTCCTGGTCATTATGTAACAGATACAGACCCCAGAAAGTCCTGGTTTAGATATTTAGACCTGGTTTTGTTCTGGTTTAGACCTGGTTTAGAGTCTTGGTTTAGTCCTGGTTTAGTCCTGGTTTAGTCCTGGTTTAGTCCCGGTTTAGTCCTGGTTTAGTCTTGGTTTAGACCCAGTTTAGTCCTGGTTTAGACCTGGTTTAGACCTGGTTTAGACCTGGTTTAGACCCAGTTTAGTCCTGGTTTAGTCTTGGTTTAGACCCAGTTTAGTCCTGGTTTAGACCTGGTTTAGACCTGGTTTAGACCTGGTTTAGACCCGGTTTAGTCCTGGTTTAGTCTTGGTTTAGACCTGGTTTAGACTTGGTTTAGTCCTGGTTTAGTCTTGGTTTAGACCCAGTTTAGTCCTGGTTTAGACCTGGTTTAGTCCTGGTGTAGACCCGGTTTAGACCTGGTTTAGACCTGGTTTGGACCCGGTTTAGTCCTGGTTTAGTCTTGGTTTAGACCTGGTTTAGTCTTGGTTTAGTCTTGGTTTAGTCCTGGTTTAGACTTGGTTTAGTCCTGGTTTAGTCTTGGTTTAGTCCTGGTTTAGACCTGGTTTAGACCTGGTTTAGACCTGGTTTAGTCTTGGTTTAGACCTGGTTTAGACCTGATTTAGTCCTGGTTTAGACCTGGTTTAGACCTGGTTTAGACCTGGTTTAGTCCTGGTTTAGACCTGGGTTAGACCTGGTTTAGTCCTGGTTTAGACCTGGTTTACACCTGGTTTAGTCCTGGTTTAGTCTTGGTTTAGTCCTGGTTTAGACCTGGTTTAGACCTGGTTTAGTCCTGGTTTAGACCTGGTTTAGACCTGGTTTAGACCTGGTTTAGTCCTGGTTTAGTCCTGGTTTAGACTTGGTTTAGTCCTGGTTTAGTCTTGGTTTAGTCCTGGTTTAGACCTGGTTTAGACCTGGTTTAGACCTGGTTTAGTCTTGGTTTAGACCTGGTTTAGACCTGATTTAGTCCTGGTTTAGACCTGGTTTAGACCTGGTTTAGACCTGGTTTAGTCCTGGTTTAGACCTGGGTTAGACCTGGTTTAGTCCTGGTTTAGACCTGGTTTAGTCCTGGTTTAGTCTTGGTTTAGTCCTGGTTTAGACCTGGTTTAGACCTGGTTTAGTCCTGGTTTAGACCTGGTTTAGACCTGGCTTAGACCTGGTTTAGTCCTGGTTTAGTCTTGGTTTAGACCTGGTTTAGACCTGGTTTAGTCTTGGTTTAGACCTGGTTTAGACCTGGTTTAGTCCTGGTTTAGACCTGGTTTAGACCTGGTTTAGTCCTGGTTTAGTCTTGGTTTAGTCCTGGTTTAGACCTGGTTTAGACCTGGTTTAGTCTTGGTTTAGTCCTGGTTTAGTCTTGGTTTAGTCCCGGTTTAGTCCCGGTTTAGTCCCGGTTTCGACCCGGTTTAGACCCGGTTTAGTCCTGGTTTAGTCTTGGTTTAGACCTGGTTTAGACCTGGTTTAGTCCTGGTTTAGACCTGGTTTAGACCTGGTTTAGTCCTGGTTTAGTCTTGGTTTAGTCCTGGTTTAGACCTGGTTTAGACCTGGTTTAGTCTTGGTTTAGTCCTGGTTTAGTCTTGGTTTAGTCCCGGTTTAGTCCCGGTTTAGACCTGGTTTAGACCTGGTTTAGTCCTGGTTTAGTCTTGGTTTAGTCCTGGTTTAGTCCTGGTTTAGTCTTGGTTTAGTCCCGGTTTAGTCCCGGTTTAGTCCCGGTTTAGACCTGGTTTAGTCCTGGTTTAGACCTGGTTTAGACCTGGTTTAGTCCTGGTTTAGACCTGGTTTAGACCTGGTTTAGTCTTGGTTTAGACCTGGTTTAGACCTGGTTTAGACCTGGTTTAGACCTGGTTTAGTCTTGGTTTAGACCTGGTTTAGACCTGGTTTAGTCCTGGTTTAGACCTGGTTTAGACCTGGTTTAGTCCTGGTTTAGTCCTGGTTTAGTCCTGGTTTAGACCTGGTTTAGACCTGGTTTAGTCTTGGTTTAGTCTTGGTTTAGTCCTGGTTTAGACCTGGTTTAGACCTGGTTTAGACCTGGTTTAGTCCTGGTTTAGACCTGGTTTAGACCTGGTTTAGTCCTGGTTTAGTCTTGGTTTAGTCCTGGTTTAGTCCTGGTTTAGACCTGGTTTAGTCCTGGTTTAGTCTTGGTTTAGTCCTGGTTTAGTCCTGGTTTAGACCTGGTTTAGACCTGGTTTAGACCTGGTTTAGTCTTGGTTTAGTCTTGGTTTAGTCCTGGTTTAGACCTGGTTTAGACCTGGTTTAGACCTGGTTTAGACCTGGTTTAGACCTGGTTTTAGGTTATTTAAATTTGTCAGTGGATGATTTTTGTAGGTTTAAAACACTTTCTGGTCTCTGCAGTCGATCCGTTTTTTAATTTCTCTTGAGTAAATTTCCAGTCTGTTCACTCACGACTGCAGCTCCAGAGGAAATTCTACTTAAACAAACACGAAATGAGAACAGAGCAGCTCAAATGTCACAAAACTTCATCACAAAACAAGAAAAAGTGTAATAAAATACAAAATCTAAATATTAGTACAGAGAACATGATGTGTAAAGGAAACTGAGACACAAACTTAAGCCTTTAGAAGTTCTAATGCTGTAATTTCTATTTTTGTTTAGTCGATTGGTTTAAGTCCTGGTTTAGTCCTGGTTTAGACCTGGTTTAGTCCGGGATCAGTCCTGGTTTAGTCCTGGTTTAGACCTGGTTTAGTCCTGGTTTAGTCCTGGTTCAGTTCTGGTTTAGTTCTGGTTTAGTCCTGGTTTAGTTCTGGTTTAGTCCTGGTTTAGACCTGGTTTAGTCCTGGTTTACACCTGGTTTAGACCTGGTTTAGTCCTGGTTTAGACCTGGTTTAGTCCTGGTTTACACCTGGTTTAGACCTGGTTTAGTCCTGGTTTAGACCTGGTTTAGACCTGGTTTAGTCCTGGTTTACACCTGGTTTAGTTCTGGTTTAGTCCTGGTTTAGACCTGGTTTAGTCCTGGTTCAGACCTGGTTTAAGTCCTGGTTTAGTCTTGGTTTATTACTGGTTTAGACCTGGTTTAGTCCTGGATCAGTCCTGGTTTAGCCCTGGTTTAGTCCTTGTTCAGTTCTGGTTTAGTTCTGGTTTAGTCCTGGTTTAGTCCTGGTTTAGTCCTGGATCAGTCCTGGTTTAGTCCTGGTTTAGTCCTGGTTTAGACCTGGATTAGTCCTGGTTTAGACCTGGTTTAGTCCTGGTTTAGTCCTGGTTTAGACCTGGTTTAGTCCTGGTTTACACCTGGTTTAGTCCTTGTTCAGTTCTGGTTTAGTTCTGGTTTAGTCCTGGTTTAGTCCTGGTTTAGTCCTGGATCAGTCCTGGTTTAGACCTGGTTTAGACCTGGTTTAGTCCTGGTTTAGACCTGGTTTAGTCCTGGTTTAGACCTGGTTTAGACCTGGTTTAGTCTTGGTTTAGTCCTGGTTTAGACCTGGTTTAGACTTATTATTATTATTATTATTATTATTATTATTATTATTATTATTATTATTATTATTATTATTATTATTATTATTATTATTATTATAAAGTAAAGTTTTACCGGGGAGCAGCGCCACGAAGGCCAGGCCGAGGATGGTGCAGTCTTTCCCGCGGAGCTCCCACCAGCTGCTGCGCTTCACCTGCTCCTGCACCAGCCTGTTCAGCTCCATCATGAGCGTGTCCTCCGCGGCGCTCTGCCCGCTCTTCTGCGCCTCTGTCCCGGCCTGCACGCCGTCCACAGCCCGCCTCCTCCTCACCTCCTCCAGCTCCGCGTCCTGCCCGCGGCCGCTCTCCCTCCACTCCTGCGGGACTCGGTGCGTCTCCATCGGGCGCTGTGAGCAGGTGCGCGCGGTGCGTCCTCCTTTAAACCCGCTCCGAGGTGAAACAGAAATCACAGAGGTCACCCCGCTGTCCTGAGCCTCGAGAGAGGGCGACACAACGGCCGCCATGTTGGGACTGGACAGTTAGATCCACCAAAAGACGCGTTTCACTCACTTTTCTACATGTTTAAGATTTTCTATCAACTCACACTGCGTATATATGTTAAACAATAGAGCTGATTCAGACTCTCCACCACCCGGAGAGGAACCACGGCCTCGGATGTGGAGGAGCTGCTCCTCATCCCAGGTGGAGGACTTCCAGTATGTCGGAGTCTTGTTCTCCAGTGAGGAGAGGATGGAGCGTGAGATCGACAGGTGGATTGGAGCAGAGCCACTGGTTTAATCCCAGTTTAGACCTGGTTTAGTCCTGTTTTAGTCCAGGTTTAGTCCTGTTTTAGTCCCAAGTTTAGACCCGGTTTAGTCCTGGTTCAGTCCTGGTTTAGACCTGGTTTAGTCCTGGTTTAGTCCCAGTTTAGACCTGGTTTAGTCCTGGTTTAGACCTGGTTTAGACTCAGTTTAGACCTGGTTTAGACTCAGTTTAGACCTGGTTTCGTCCTTGTTTAGTCCTGGTTTAGTCCCAGTTTAGACCTGGTTTAGTCCTTGTTTAGTTCTGGTTTAGTCCCAGTTTAGACCTGGTTTAGTCCTTGTTTAGTTCTGGTTTAGTTCCAGTTTAGACCTGGTTTAGACCTGGTTTAGTCCTGGTTTAGACCCGGTCTGGCTCGGGCGTCTGTTCCGGACGCCTCCTGGACGTCTCCCTCAGGAGGTGTTCCGGGCATGTCCCACCGGGAGGAGGCCCCGGGGAAGACCCAGGACACACTGGAGGGACTATGTCTCCCGGCTGGCCTGGGAACACCTTGGGGTCCCCCCGGAGGAGCTGGAGGAAGTGTCCGGGGTGAAGGAAGTCTGGGAGTCCCTGTTTAGACTGTTGCCCCGGTGACCCGGCCCCGGATAAGAGGAAGAACATGGATGAAATAAGATTTTTAAGGCAGTAATTTTCACAACAGTAAATACAAAGAGTCACTGTAGTCCGCCCCCATGTGGCCAGTACCGTTTACTACACTAATATCATCAGTAACTATATTTGTGTCCTTACGTTTTTAATTATTATTATCATTATTATTTTAAATATCTTTATCACCAAGATAAAGGTTTATTTTGTCAGTCACTTACTGTAACTAAACTTGACTTGTTTTTCCAGACTTGTTGTTTCTCAGAGTGTTTGGGGCCATCTTGGGAAGGTCCGTGCACCGGCAGGTCACGTGAGCTCCAGGCCGGTTCTAGGATTTGTGAGCTCGAGTCCCCGGGGCAAAGTCACGATTGCGCAAACATCTTTTGGCCCAGAACGTGTTTATGAAGCGCGTTTCTGTCCGGAGGAGTCCGCGCTGAGCCGAGCTCTGCCCGCGGACTCTGCTCCGGTTTCCCCCATGACTTTTTAACCACCTCCTCCCGGTGTCACTGTCCTCTGTCCGGACCTCCTCCCGGTGTCACTGTCCTCTGGACCGGACCTCCTCCCGGTGTCAGTGTCCTCTGGACCGGACCTCCTCCCGGTGTCACTGTCCTCTGCCCGGACCTCCTCCCGGTGTCACTGTCCTCTGGACCGGACCTCCTCCCGGTGTCACTGTCCTCTGCCCGGACCTCCTCCCGGTGTCACTGTCCTCTGCCCGGACCTCCTCCCGGTGTCACTGTCCTCTGGACCGGACCTCCTCCCGGTGTCACTGTCCTCTGCCCGGACCTCCTCCCGGTGTCACTGTCCTCTGCCCGGACCTCCTCCCGGTGTCAGTGTCCCCTGGACCGGACCTCCTCCCGGTGTCACTGTCCTCTGCCCGGACCTCCTCCCGGTGTCAGTGTCCCCTGGACCGGACCTCCTCCCGGTGTCACTGTCCTCTGCCCGGACCTCCTCCCGGTGTCAGTGTCCCCTGGACCGGACCTCCTCCCGGTGTCACTGTCCTCTGCCCGGACCTCCTCCCCGGACCTCCTCCCGGTGTCACTGTCCTCTGCCCGGACCTCCTCCCCGGACCTCCTCCCGGTGTCACTGTCCTCTGCCCGGAACACCGGATCCACTCCCCCCGAACCAGGTACATGGGCACATACTGGAACAGAACAGGGTCCGAGGTGGAGGAGGAGCAGAGGAGGAGCAGGAGGAGGAGGTGGAGGGGCAGGAGGAGGTGGAGGTGGTGCAGAGGAGGAGGTGGAGGAGCAGGAGATAGAGGAGGAGGTGGAGGAGCAGGAGATAGAGGATGTGGAGGAGGAGCAGGAGATAGAGGAGGAGGTGCACAGGAGGAGCAGGAGGAGGAGGAGGTGGAGGGGCAGGAGGAGGTGGAGGAGGTGCAGAGGAGGAGGTGGAGGAGCAGGAGATAGAGGAGGTGGAGGAGGAGCAGGAGATAGAGGA
Source organism: Paratrypauchen microcephalus (assembly GCA_036785185.1). Classification (NCBI taxonomy): domain Eukaryota; kingdom Metazoa; phylum Chordata; class Actinopteri; order Gobiiformes; family Gobiidae; genus Paratrypauchen; species Paratrypauchen microcephalus. Next base: position 169,038 of record JAVJIX010000166.1, read on the forward strand.
GGAGGTGCACAGGAGGAGCAGGTGCAGAGGAGGAGCAGGAGATAGAGGAGGTGGAGGAGGAGCAGGAGATAGAGGTGGAGGAGGTGCAGAGGAACGGAGGAGGTGCAGAGGAGGAGCAGGAGATAGAGGAGGAGGTGGAGGAGGTACAGGAGGAGGAGCAGGAGATAGAGGAGGTGGAGGAGGAGCAGGAGGAGGAGCAGGAGATAGAGGAGGTGGAGGAGGAGCAGGAGATAGAGGAGGAGGTGGAGGAGCAGGAGGAAGAGGTGCAGAGGAGGAGCAGGAGATAGAGGAGGTGGAGCAGGAGATAGAGGAGGAGGTGGAGGAGCAGGAGGAGGTGCAGAGGAGGAGCAGGAGGAGGAGGTGCAGAGGAGGAGCAGGAGATAGAGGAGGAGGAGCAGGAGATAGAGGAGGAGGTGGAGGAGGTGCAGAGGAGGCAGAGGAGGTGCAGAGGAGCAGGAGATAGAGGAGGAGGTGCAGGAGGAGGAGCAGGAGATAGAGGAGGAGGTGGAGGAGGAGGTGCAGAGGAGGAGCAGGAGATAGAGGAGGAGGTGGAGGAGCAGGAGGAGGACCAGGAGATAGAGGAGGTGGAGGAAGAGCGGGAGATAGAGGAGGAGCAGGAGGAGGTGCAGAGGAGGAGCAGGAGATAGAAGAGGTGGAGGAGGAGCAGGAGATAGAGGAGGTGGAGGAGGAGCAGGAGGAGGTGCAGAGGAGGAGCAGGAGATAGAAGAGGTGGAGGAGGAGCAGGAGATAGAGGAGGAGGTGGAGGAGCAGGAGGAGGTGCAGAGGAGGAGCAGGAGGGACCGGTGCTGAGTAAGAGTCTGGGAGAGGAGTAAACAAACCGGGGCCGGGCAAAGTTCACTCCGGCCCCTGGAGATGAAGTTTTACTGTGTGGACCCCAGAGAAGTAAGTAAAGTAAGTACATTTTATTTATAGAGCACATTTAAAAACTGGCCAAAGTGCTGTTCAATGTCAAAAAGCTAAACATGATAATAAATAAATCGGCAGCATAAAATACATAACAACATTTGACATGGCAGGAGTAAACATAAGATGAAATAAAAGAAAGGATAAAAGAGATAAAAGAGCTAAGAGGCAAAGGCCACAGTGTACAAATGAGTGAAATCAAATATTACAGTAGAACCTCACCTTACGAAATTAATTTGTTCCAGAAGTGGTTTCGTAACGTGAATTTGAGTAGTGAAGTTGAGTCGCTATTTCAATGGAAAAGGCCTGATTCTTTCCGAGGCTCCGTTCTTTCCATTTCAAGTTTTATTTTTTATAGTGTAACATTTTTTTTATAGTGTAACTATACTGTGTGTTCTGCGTCCTGATTGGCTAAGAGACTAGACCAGGACTAAAAGTGGAATAAACCAGGTCTAAACCTGGACACGACCTGGACTAAACCAAGACCGGACCAGGTCCAGACCCAGACCAAACCGGGACCAGACCAGGGTTAAATCACCCCGCGGCTCTCCGCTGGCCTCGCGCGGCTCCTGCGCTCACCCATGCGTGCTCGGCCCCAAGGGGGAGGCACAGCCCGGGCGCCGCGACTCCATCCCGGCCTCGCACTGTGTCGCGCACCTCTCCAGGGATAAGTGGCTTGTGGCGGCCAAGCGTTCATAGCGACGTCGCTATTTGATCCTTCGATGTCGGCTCTTCCTATCATTGTGAAGCGTTGGATTGTTCACTCACTAAGGGAACGTGAGCGGGGTTTAGACCGTCATGAGACAGGTGAGTTTTACCCTACTGATGATGTGTTGTTGATAGTAATCCTGTGTCTCCGCTCCCCTCGCGCGTTCGGCGCTATATTGAGCCGTGCCCCCCCCACGCTTCACTATCAACACATTCCACTGAAAATCGATGAAAGTTCGAGTGTTCAAACAAGAGAGAAATGCGAGAAAAGCCCAACTCCAGTCTGAGAAAAGCGTAGAATGTGTGTGGTGAGGCATTTACAGCCCTAAAACATGTAGAACAATTGCAAAATACAAAGTTGTCCTACCTCACGGACCTTTTTCGTTTGTAGAGTCTTTCGTAAGGTGAGGTACCACTGTATTCTGATTCTGATTTTTATTTCTATTCCTATTTTTATTCTTGTTATTATTTTAATTCTTGTTATTCTTATTTTTCTTATTATTTTTATTCTTATTCTCGTTATTATTCTTTTTTTTCTTATTTTTATTCTTTTTCTTATTTTTTATGCTTATTTTATTCTTGTTCTTATTCTTATTTTTCTTATTATTTTTATTCTTATTATTCTTATTTTTCTATTCTTTTTATTCTTGTTATTATTCTTATTTATTTATTTTTTAAAAATTCTTGTTCTTATTTTTATTCTTGTTCTCGATCCACGGGGGACTGTCAAATACTGATTAGAATAATTCAACATTTGATCAGGACAGTCTTAAAACATCTCATTTAACTGTCCTCACTTTAATTATTTCACTTAATGAGGCTTCTTTTTTGGTCAAATTAGGCAAACTGAACTTAACGAACGTGGCAGCGGCGGCAGTAACCAGCCAGACAGAGAAAATAAATACAATAGAATAAATGAACATGTTTTTGATATTGATGATAAAAATACTGGTAGGCCTATGTAAATGGATCGTAAACACTTTATTAAAATAAGTACAAAAACATTCATGCAACATTTTTTTCAAAAAAAGCTCAGAATTCTATCAAATAAAGAAATAAATATGTATAATCAGCGATCAATGTTTCTCATAAATAATACTAACACTACTACTAACAAAAATAAATAAATAATAAAATAATAGTAATAATAAATTTAAAAATGCTAATTCTACTACTACTAATAAAAATCAAATTAAAACAAAATAAAAAATAATAAAATAAAATAATAAATAATAATAATAATGCTAATTCAAATACTACTACTAAAATAAAATAATAATAAAAAATAATAGTAATAATAATATATAATAATAATAATAATAATAATAATAATAATAATAATAATAAATAATTATAAATTAATAATAAATAAAATAATAATGCTAATACTATTACTACTAATAAAAAAAATAAAAATAATAATAATAATAATAATGCTAATACTACTAAAAATAAAAATAAAATACAAAAAAATAAAAAATCATAATAAAATAAATAAAATAAATAATAATAGCCTAGATGCCTCATATAAAGTGAGGATACAGTAAAGACACTGGCATGGCTCAGTTCTGGTCATTCTGTCCATATTTTCTCACATGACACAAATAAAACACGATCACGTTTCTCACAGAACCGAGGTGAAAATATTTACTGTAAAAATACTTTGAGGTCAAAAATAAACAGACGAACGGCAGCAGCAAAATATAAACTGAAGCTTGAGCGTAACACTGACGGTGTGACAAAAACAAAAAGATGAATGAATCAGTTTGGGTGAAATCAACAAAATAAACGGACGTGGATGAAAAGAGGCGCAGTGGGTTTTGCCCTCTAACCAAAGGGTCTGTTGTTCTGCCTACAAATAAATAAATCAATAAATCATAGTATTATTGTTGTAATACGCCACAGTCATTTGGTCATCACAGGCATTTCCTACATGTTTGTAGTCTTTTATCTGTAGTCCTCAGAGCCCTGTGTCCTCCATGTTTGAAGTCTTTTTCCTCAGAGCGCTGTGTCCTCCATCTTTGTAGTTTTTTATCTGCAGTTCTCAGAGCGCTGTGTCCTCCATGTTTGTAGTTTTTTATCTGTAGTCCTCAGAGCGCTGTGTCCTCCATGTTTGTAGTTTTTTATCTGTAGTCCTCAGAGCGCTGTGTCCTCCATGTTTGTAGTCTTTAATATGTAGTCCTCAGAGCGCTGTGTCCTCCATGTTTGTAGTTTTTTATCTGTAGTCCTCAGAGCGCTGTGTCCTCCATGTTTGTAGTTTTTTATCTGCAGTCCTCAGAGCGCTGTGTCCTCCATGTTTGTAGTTTTTTATCTGTAGTCCTCAGAGCGCTGTGTCCTCCATGTTTGTAGTTTTTTATCTGTAGTCCTCAGAGCGCTGTGTCCTCCATGTTTGTAGTTTTTTATCTGTAGTCCTCAGAGCGCTGTGTCCTCCATGTTTGTAGTTTTTTATCTGTAGTCCTCAGAGCGCTGTGTCCTCCATGTTTGTAGTTTTTTATCTGCAGTCCTCAGAGCGCTGTGTCCTCCATGTTTGTAGTTTTTTATCTGTAGTCCTCAGAGCACTGTGTCCTCCATGTTTGTAGTTTTTTATCTGTAGTCCTCAGAGCAGTGTGTCCTCCATGTTAGAGGTGGGCGATATAGCCTAAAATGTATATCACGGTATAATTTGAACCATAGACGGTAGACGGTATATATCACGGTATACTTTGGTATGTAACAGTATTAACTGTTAACAGTATTAACAGCTTCTTAATGGTCACCAGAGCACATGGAAAAAGCATTCAAGCAGGAAGCTGTTTTTTAAACTATTAAATAACATAAAAGTCAAGAATATTACTACAAGAAAATGTATTGTGCAAAACTGTAATTGTAAAAAACATAAAACAAGTAACTTCACTTTCAAGCAGTATAAAATTTGAACAAGGCAATGTAAATCGAAAATGAAACTGCTTTAACATTGGCGCCGGTGTCAGTGGTGATGCATACCTGCAACTCTTCGTCAAGTTCCCATGACTCGAGCGCTTCCCTGAGTCCCTGGGCAATCATCTCCCCTGTATGGTGGTCAGGGAAATACGATGTTTGCAGTACACATGTACTGTTGAAATGGGCCGTACACAGGCATTTGCCGCACAACTTCCAGTCGCCGTCAATAAAGTGGATTGTCAGGCTGATATACGGGTCCATAGTGCGACTCGACCATAAGTCCGTGGCGGTTGCATCGTGTTTTATGTCACGAAGCTCTTTTCCCACTTGATTGCGGACCTCGTCATGCAGTCTGGGCACTTCCACCTGGCTAAAATATTTGCGGTTTGGTACCACGTACCGTTGATCCAGCGTCTTCACCATGCCTAGTAAAAAGCCGCTTCTCTCTACGGTTTGGAAAGGCACCGTGTCGTTACACAAGAATATTGCGATGGACTTCGTTATGTCAATTCACCGCTGGCTTTTTTATCATAAGCTACGCCTTTTGAAAATGCCCGGGTGATAGACTGCTGGTGTGTAGTGCCAACTTTTTTCCTCCCACTTGAAGACTGGTTTGGCTTTTGAGTGTCACCGCCAATGTTCCCCCTAATGTTTTATGTGTCTGAGCAAACACACTAACTCCCTGAGCGCTCCTTGGACTCCTGTGCGCGACATGCGACATGCACCCCCGCTACACGCACCCCCGCTACATGCACCCCCGGTACACGCTGTTGCGAAAGAGCTGCGCGTGCTCGCGGCTTGCGCCAGTAGAAGTTTAATACGAGACACATACTTTTGTTTCTGAATACTGGACGATTCCCCCGTATTCAGATGACCCCGCGGCTGAAAAAAAAGCGGAACTCTTTCATCCCTGCGCTGCATAGGTTTTCTTGTGCGCTGAGAATGTGTGAGCAATGCGCAATTGCACAGGCGCGCAGCTTAGAGGGAACACCGCGCATTCGTTGGTACTCGATAACGTGTTTAGCTTTTAGGTGGTAGAACAGATTGCTTGTGTTGCCATGTTTTGCGATCACTGTCGCCCAGCATATTCTGCAGATTGTTTTCCAATTTCCTGTTCAGTATCCGACGCCTTGTATCCAAACCATGACCAGATTACAGAAGTTGAGCCGGTCTTTTTCACGAGCTCCTCCACCTCCATGTGCTCGCTGCTCGCAGCGATTTTTCCTCCTTCCTTGTTGTGGTGACGCAATGAACTAACGCGATAGGAAGGTATAACCCAAATCTCTACCGTTGGCCAAATTTATACCGCATACCGTTTATACCGTTTATACCGCCCACCCCTACTCCATGTTTGTAGTTTTTTTATCTGTAGCCCTCAGAGCACTGTGTCCTCCATGTTTGTAGTCTTTGATCTGTAGTCCTCAGAGCGCTGTGTCCTCCATGTTTGTAGTCTTTTATCTGTAGTCCTCAGAGCGCTGTATCTTCCATGGGCCCTGCCATCAGCTGCAGTACCTCCAGTCTCCTGTTGAGGGCATCCATGAGCTTCTTCCTGGGGCCCAGAGGAATCTGCACCTCGCTCAGGTCCTCCTCCGTGCACAACAGCAACGCCTGCAGACACAACGGGTTTAGACTGGGTTTAGACCGGGTTTAGACCAAGCTTAATCCCTGGTTTAGTCCCTGGCTTTGACCGGGTTTAGTCCTGGTTTAGTCCTGGTTCAAGCCCTAGTTTAGACCTGTTTTAGTCCTGGTTCAGTCCTGTTGTAGTCCTGTTGTAGTCCTGGTTCAGTCCTGGTTCAGTCCTGGTTCAGTCCAGGTTCAGTCCTGGTTCAGTACCTCCAGGTCCAGGTCCTCTCTGATGAAGACCTGGGTGAGATCCTGAAGTCCCAGTGAGGCCATGAACACCTCTAGTGGTGACGTGAGGTACTGCTCCTGGTCGTGCTCCCAGTTTCCCTCCACAGAGACCGAGCTAAAGTCCGAGACAGAGTCCAGACTGGGGGACCGGACCAGCGGAGCGCCACCTGGAGGAGAGACGGGGTCAACACAGACCAGTGGGAGGTACGTTGCCATGGTAATACAGTAATCCCTCGTTTATCGCGGGGGTTCGGTTCCAGAAATAACCCGTAATGAGTGAAATCCGCGAAGTAGGACTTTATATTTTACAATTATTCTACATGTTTTAAGGCTGTAAACGCCTTAAAACACTGGAATTAACGTTTTCTCACATTTTTCTCTCTTGTTTAAACACTCAAACTTTCATAGATTTTCAACAAAATGTATTAATAGTGAAGCGTGGGGGCTCTGCCGGGAGCCCCGCCGGACGCGCGAGGGCACCGCGCTGCGGCAACGGCACTGCCACGTCCCGGGACGTGACGCGCACCAACCCCTTGGAGAAGTGCGCGACACGTGCACCCCTCATCGTGGTCAAATCCGTGACAGAGCACCACGACGGGCACGAGGCCACGCGTACACCGGGGCTACGAGCACGAGATCGAACCGCGGCGCCCGGACCATGCCTCCCCCCAGGACCGCATCCTCGCAGCCCGAGCCACAAACCAAACACGCACAAACGAACGCAAGAGCCGCACGAAACCAGCAAAGAGCCGCACGGGGTGATTTAATCCTGGTTTAGACCTGGTCTAGTCCCGGTTTAATCCAGGTCTAGACCTGGTCCAGTCCTGGTTTAGTCTAGGACCAGTCCAGGTTTAGACCTGGTTTAGTTCTGGTCTAGACCTAGTTTAGTCCACGTTTAGTCCTGGTCTAGTCCTGGTTTAGTTCTGGTCTAGACCTAGTTTAGGCCACGTTTAGTCCTGGTCCAGTCCCGGTCCCCCCCGCGTCCCCCATCTATCAATCGGCAAAGGTCTACAGTCTCTTAGCCAATCAGGACGCAGAACACAATGTTACACTATTATAAAAATAAATTAAAAATCGGCGAAACAGCGAGACCGCGACCAGTGAACCGCGGCAGAGCGAGGGACCACTGTAAAACAAAAACTATAACAAACATTTCCTGTACATGTGCAAAAATCTGCTTAAGAACAAAACTAGGGCGCTAAACTTTTCTTCTCTCAAACTGAAAACACTCAGTTCCACCTTGTGATGTCATCATGTGGTGATACAGGAAGTGCTCCACTGTGTTTTTAAACTCCACACACCTTCACTAGAATCATCTGGATCGTTTCAGTCCTGGATTTGCCAAACTCGACTGAACTGAAGGTAAACGGAGCTGTGAACTTGGAAACTGCAAAGGTCACGAGGTGGAACAGAGCGTTTTGTAATAATAAATAAAATAAAGTGTTCCTCAAACATGTGAATGAAAAAACACAACCTCAGGGCTGTTTGTGAGGAGGAAACATTTAGGGGTGTGCAAAAATATCGAAATATCGTATCATTTAATGTGATGATACATTTTTCTGTATTTTTTGCTAAATTATTTTGCTACAGCTACAGTTTTGTTGTTTGTTCAGAGGAAGGAGACTCTTTTATGCGACACATTTGACATTTTCACTGTTTTGAGGATTAAAATGTTTGTGTTTCATATGAACTTTGCACAAGACGTGGTTTAACAAAGACTTTTAGTGTCACAGCCACGATTTAGCTTTTATTTTTATTGAACCATATCAAACTGATTTGAAATATATCATACTGAATCGAAAGTGCACTGTATCGAGGTATGTATCATATCGTGGTCTGTGTGTCGAGGTATGTATCATATCGTGGTCTGTGTGTCGAGGTATGTATCATATCGTGACCTGGGTATCGAGGTATGTATCATATCGTGGCCTGTATGTCGAGGTATGTATCGTACCATGGCCTGTGTGTCGAGGTATGTATCATATCGTGGCCTGTGTGTTGAGGTATGTATCGTACCATGGCCTGTGTGTCGAGGTATGTATGGTATCGTGGCCTGTGTGTCGAGGTATGTATGGTATCGTGGCCTGTGTGTCGAGGTATGTATCGTATCGTGGCCTGTGTGTTGAGGTATGTATGGTATCGTGGCCCGTGTGTCGAGGTATGTATGGTATCGTGGCCTGTGTGTCGAGGTATGTATCGTACCGTGGCCTGTGTGTCGAGGTATGTATCGTACCGTGGCCTGTGTGTCGAGGTATGTATCGTACCATGGCCTGTGTGTCGAGGTATGTATGGTATCGTGGCCTGTGTGTCGAGGTATGTATCGTACCATGGCCTGTGTGTCGAGGTATGTATCATATCGTGGCCTGTGTGTCGAGGTATGTATCGTACCATGGCCTGTGTGTCGAGGTATGTATGGTATCGTGGCCTGTGTGTCGAGGTATGTATGGTATCGTGGCCTGTGTGTCGAGGTATGTATGGTATCGTGGCCTGTGTGTCGAGGTATGTATGGTATCGTGGCCTGTGTGTCGAGGTATGTATGGTATCGTGGCCTGTGTGTCGAGGTATGTATGGTATCGTGGCCTGTGTGTCGAGGTATGTATGGTATCGTGGCCTGTGTGTCGAGGTATGTATGGTATCGTGGCCTGTGTGTCGAGGTATGTATGGTATCGTGGCCTGTGTGTCGAGGTATGTATGGTATCGTGGCCTGTGTGTCGAGGTATGTATGGTATCGTGGCCTGTGTGTCGAGGTATGTATCGTACCGTGGCCTGTGTGTCGAGGTATGTATCGTACCGTGGCCTGTGTGTCGAGGTATGTATGGTATCGTGGCCTGTGTGTCGAGGTATGTATGGTATCGTGGCCTGTGTGTCGAGGTATGTATCGTATCGTGGCCTGTGTGTCGAGGTATGTATCGTATCGTGGCCTGTGTGTCGAGGTATGTATCGTATCGTGGCCTGTGTGTCGAGGTATGTATGGTATCGTGGCCTGTGTGTCGAGGTATGTATTGTATCGTATGTAACATGAAGAAGCTCAGAAGAGTGCGTTTTGCGTAGTTTAGGTCCTCTAAACTCCGGCCTCACCCTTGTGGTGGAGGCGTCCTCCTCTCTGCTGGACGTTGGGGGCGTTCCTCGTCGGTTCGCTGCCCGCCACGCTGCTCTGGTCCTGGGCTCTGGGTCTGTAGTTCCTCCTGAAGACCATGGTCCCCAGCCCGGGCCGGTTAAACAGGGAGTCCCTCCCTGAGTCCGCGCTGACCTCTGACCCCGCCGCCTCGTACAGCCCCGGGTCGCTCATCGCCCTGGAGGCACCCGTGTCGCTGGTCACCACGGACGCCGCGTCCTCCCGGTCGCCCTCGGAGACGCCGCGGGGATGGAACATGTGTCGGACGTGTGGTCTCCCTCTGTCCCTGCAGACGTGAATATTCGAGGAAAATAAGTATTTGAACACCCTGCGATTTTGCACTTAGAAATCATGGATGGGCCCCAGTCCGAGGGAGATTGACATCATCATGTTTAGCTTCTTCCATTTTCTAATAATTGCTCCGACAGTGGATCTTTTTTCACCAAGCTTCTTGGCAATTTCCCCGTAACCCTTTCCAGCCTTGTGGAGGTCTACAGTTTTGTCTCTGGTGTCTTTGGACAGCTCTTTGGTCTTGGCAATGTTAGTAGTTGGAGTCTTACTGATTGTATGGGGTGGACAGGTGTTTTTATGAAGCTATCCACCTCAAACAGGTGCTAACCACCTCAAACAGGTGCTAACCACCTCAAACAGGTGCTTCTGATTTAGGATAATAAGTGGAGGTGGACTTTTTAAAGGCGACTAACAGGTCTTTGAGGGTCACAGTTCTAGCTGATAGACAGGTGTTCAAATACTTATCTGCAGCAGTATCATACAAATAAATTGTTTAAAAATCATACACTGTGATTTCTGGATTATTTTTAGATTCTGTCTCACAGTGGACGTGCACCTACGATGAAAACTTCAGACCCTCCATGATTTCTAAGCGGGAGAACTTGCAAAATCGCAGGGAGTTCAAATACTTATTTTCCTCACTGTACTTGAGTAATTGTACTTTTCAGAGTACTTTTCAGAGTACTTTTACTCCTACTCCATTAATACTTTGCTGAAGTAACTGTACTCTGAAGGACGCCACACACGACGGGAGACTTTGTCCGATTTTGGCTGCGATTTGCTTCTGCCATTTACTTGAGTCAAAGTTCCTCTTCCCGCTGTGAGTCTAATGTGGCAAAATCTGAAACGTAGGAAAGCACCGACCCAGCTTTTTCTCTTCCGATACAGAATCCGATACTAAAGCTTTAAGTATCCACCCATACCCGATATTAACCGATACCAGAACAGCAGCGTTTTATTTCCTTTAGTGTAATAAAACAAAACTGACTGAACTGTTTTATGTCGTTGTTTTTTACTCTCAAGAAACAACTGGACAACTCTGTGTAAATAATGTAAATAAAACAGGATGAAACTTTCTAGGACGACTACAGTAAATAGTAAATGTTACGTCCGTTCATTCGCCCAATCAGGATATCGGCTGAAACAGTAACCAGCTAAATTTTAAGTATTGGCGCTGATATCCGATACCAGAGTCATATCGTGCGTCCCAAATGGTGCGTCAGGTATGATTTAGTTTGTCTCGTTTTTCTGTCCTTTTACTTTTCCCAAATACTTTTCTTGGACCACTGCTTTGCATTTTAAAGTAACGTTACTCTTGCTTCAGTACATTTTGGACACTGTACCCACCTCTGGTCTGGCTCTGCGTGTTCTCGGTACGTTCCGTGTTTGAGCAGCATGACGTCGTTCCCCAGCGTGAGCCCGGACAGCGAGCGAACACTCTTGCGCCCGTCCTCGGACACCTTGAAGGCCCCGCCGCCTCCGTCCTGCCTCCTCTTCTCCACCTTCCTCTGCAGACGAGCTTTTCCTTTGGTCGACTGCAGCGTGGCCTGAGGAGCAGAGCGGTGTCAGGGCCGGACTGAGGGGGGCGCTCTTTTAGTTCTGTCTGTTAAACAGGCTTTGTTTCATGAGGATAAACTCATGGATCTACTCCAATAAGTGGAGGCTCTTGCTGCTTGTTTCTGTCGGCAGTTGGTGTAGTGACGTTCACTCGTTCTACAGCGAAAAAGTAATCACAAGCTGCTCGTGTTCGGCTGGCAGGGGCTGGCGGGGCACCTACAGCTTTCAAAAATGTCGGGTTTTGTGCTGATTTTTTTCTTTTTCTCAGCTCAGAATCCTTCAGTTGTCTTTAAAACAACTTTTTAATCATCAAATTTAATTAAAAAAGAACTGGTTTGAGAGGGGAGTTAAAGAAAGAGAATCCTTCCTTGAACAGAAATGGAGGGCTCAGACATCATTTGTCTCCATCTATAACTCTATCCTCAAACCTAAATCAAAACAAAGAAAACAATAGAGCAGCAGGTCAGGTCCAGAGGAGTGAAAACACCATTATGGTCCTGAATGGTTCTGCTAACAAGACCCACACTCCACTCCCACTGCAGATCTAACAGGCCCACCTAACTAACACCAACTGTAAATAAGCAGGTGTGGTAGTCTCAGAGTCATTTCATTGTAGTGAGCGCCCCCTTCAGGCAGATATAGGCAGTGTCCACCAGCATCTGACCAGAACTGAAGAAGCAGAAGAAACGGATTCGACCAACTTTCATCCAGTCGACAAACTGAATTTCTCCTTTTGCCACGCTTATGTTCTACGTTACTTTTAGCGAACTGTTGTCGCGGTGTCTGTTTAACCGACATTATTGTTTTCATCGAACGTTCATGTATAAAGGGGCTAGTTTTTTGTCGAGCTGAGGTACCCGATAAACCTTGATATGGCGAGGGACGATGACGCAAACGGTAATCGAGTGGCGTCCCATTTCTTTGGGGAACATTCGTACCCCGAGCCCTCTCAGCTTGGTATCGAGGGGCAAGACAAAGATGTAGATAAAGGGGAAGGGGTAAGACAGAGGAATGGGACACACAACTACGTTCACACTGCAGGGCTTAATGCTCAATTCCGATTTTTTTGTGAAATCCGATTTTTTTGCGAGGCCGTTCACATTTCCAATTAAATACGACTTGTACATGATCTCTAGTGTGAACGTTAAACGCCCCAAAAGTGTCCCGCATGCGCATTGGAGGACACAACGAGGTCACGTGCAGCGAGCGTGCTCAGTGTTTACGGAAGTCGCCTAAAGTTGCTGTCGTACCGGAGTCAGAACATGTACAGCTTATTTGTTTTAAGGAGGAGACGGAGAAGGAGAAGGAGAAGGTTTTTGGCCACGGCGTTTTGTGGGGAAGTGGCAGCAACGTTTGTAGAAATGAACGTGTTGGTGCGGAGTCGCAGACGAGATCGGTGGAATCGCTACGTGCTTCGCCTCTTCACTGACACAGAGTTCATATACTATTTTCGCATGACGAGCAGAACGTTTGTGTACATTTGTGAGCGCCGACTTGTACCACTCTCGCTGGAGGAAACACGCCCAGGTCGGATGAACGTGACCTGGCCGTTCAGACTGAAGTCGCATGCCAAAAGATCGGATATGTATCGGCTTTAGGACCACATATCCAAGTGGCCTGGATCGCATTTGAAAAATTGGATCTGTGTCGTTCAGACTGTCATTAGAAGATCAGATACAGGTCGCATAGAGGCGAAAAAATCGGATTTGGGTCACTTCAGGCTGAAGTGTGAACGTCGCCTTAGACTTAGATTGTCTAAGTCTAAGAAACAAAACCCAAAAGTACGTGACCCTCCCCTGACCTGTGAATACGTGACGTTGTTGTTCCCGCTGTATCCTCGGAGCATGCTGCCGGAACCGTAGCTGCCGGAACCGTAGCTGCCTGATCCGTAGCTGCTCAGACTCACGGCGTCCATGTTTTCCATCGCGGCCGCCTCCTTCATGAACTTCCTCTGCATCCTCTGGCGGTGCTTCTTCTGCATCTTGGCACAGTCCTTGATCCTCCTCTCGGCCGCACTGAACGCTCGCTCCTTCAGCTTCGACACCACCTTGGGGTTGAGCGTGATCTGTTTCGCCGCCACCGCGTCCAGGAAGCGCACGCAGTCCATGTGCGAGTGGGCGGCGGCCATGTCCAGCGGCGTGTGGTAGTCGTTGTCCAGGCACCAGATGTTGGCGCCGAAAGCTACGAGGAACGACAGGCACTGCTTATGACCGTGAGCCGCCGCGAGGTGCAGCGGAGAGTTCCCCCACAGGTCGCACTTATCCGGGTCACCACTAGGGGGGGAAAGAGAGGTTATTATTATTATTATTATTAAAGCTGCATTGTGTAACTTTTCTGGTGGAGAGACCTTCAAATACTTTTCTCCAGGGATATTTAGTTATTGCTTTGTCTGGAATGTCTCACAGTATGGCATTAAACCTTTCTATCTCCACGGAGACCAAAGCAAAGCAGTAACGTATCCATAGAAACAAGCAGGTGACGGACCCCCAACCGAAAAGTTACGCAATGCAGCTTTAAGAGGAGCAGGGACATTTTATTTGGGCACTTTTGTGAAATACTTGAACCTAAACCAAGAATGTGTTTGTGTAAATGTGTATTGGTAATGTTTTGTTATAAAAATAAATCAATAAATAAAAAACCTAAACCAAGAAATATGAAGGAACATTTTAGCACATTTGTGAGATTAAACTGTTTTCATCGTGTTTATCAAAAAAAAAAACAAACAAACAAACAAACAAAAAAAACAAGATATGAATCATTTTCACCAATTCCTGTAACATGTGTGTGTCAGGTCTGAGTCACAGGCAGAACGTCAGGCTCAGGGAGGGCATCTGACACATAAGGATCTGATGTACAGTATTTAAGGTTCACAAAGTACACACACACACAGATATAAATACACAAATACACAGTACAGTGCTTCTCAAACTGTGGTACAGGTCCCTCGTGTTTCATTCACGTATTTGTGAATGAACAGTTACATTATTTTACAAGACCTGGTTTAGTTCTGGTTTAGCACTCCAGCACTCACCCCCGGGGCCGGAGCACTCACCCCCGGGGCCGGAGCACTCACCCCCTCGCCGGAGCAGCACTCGCCCCCGGGCCGGAGCACACACCCCCGGGGCCGGCGCACTCGCCCCCGGGGCCGGAGCACTCACCCCCGGGCCGGAGCAGCACTCGCCCCCGGACCGGAGCACTCACCCCTGGGCCGGAGCACACCCCCGGGGCCGGAGCGGCACTCGCCCCCGGGCCGGAGCACACACCCCCGGGGCCGGAGCACTCGCCCCCGGGGCCGGAGCAGCACTCACCCCCGGGCCGGAGCACACACCCCCGGGGCCGGAGCACTCGCCCCCGGGGCCGGAGCAGCACACACCCCCGGGGCCGGAGCACTCGCCCCCGGGGCCGGAGCGGCACTCACCTCTGGGCCGGAGCACACACCCCCGGGGCCGGAGCAGCACTCACCCCCGGGGCCGGAGCACACACCCCCGGGGCCGGAGCACTCACCCCCGGGGCCGGAGCACTCACCCCCGGGGCCGGAGCAGCACTCTGGAGCGGCACTCTGGAGCGGCACTCTGGAGCGGCACTCACCCGCGGGACACGATGAGTTTGAGCGCCGCCATGTTGCCGTGGTACGCGGCCCAAAGCGCCGGGGTCATCCCGTCCTCGTCCGCCGCGTTGAGCTGCGCGCGGCCGCCCTCCCGCAGCACGTCCAGGAAACCGTCCCGGGCCGCGCGGTGGTACCGGTCCGACGGGTCCGACATGGCTCCGGAGGAGCATGAGGCTCCGGGGAGACGGCAGCCCGGGGAGAAGAGGCTTTGAGCGGGACAGAGAGACCACAGGAGCCGGGACAGGAGCCGGGACAGGAGCCGGGACAGGTGAGTGTTGGAGCGTCACCTGGAGACGGAGACGCGGAGAGAGGAGGGAGGAGAGAGGGAAGGAGGGAGGAGAGAGAGAAGGAGGGAGGAGAGAGGGAAGGTGGGAGGAGAGAGGGACGGAGGGAGGAGAGAGGGAAGGAGGGAGGAGAGAGGGAAGGAGGGAGGAGAGAGGGAAGGAGGGAGGAGAGAGAGAAGGAGGGAGGAGAGAGGGAAGGTGGGAGGAGAGAGGAGAGAGGGACGGAAGGAGGAGAGAGGGAAGGAGGGAGGTCTAATCTAGAACTAAACCAGGTCTAGAACTAAACCAGGTCTTAAAGTGGACTACATCATGTCCACTGTTTAAACAGAAATGAACCAAAGGACAAAAAGTGGATCAAAGTAAAACTGAGACAAACAAACTCAAGTGTGTGTGTGTGTGTGTGTGTGTGTGTGTATGTGTGTGTATTTGTGTGTGTGTGTATGTGTGTATGTGTGTGTGTGTGTATGTGTGTGTATGTGTGTGTGTGTGTGTGTGTGTGTGTGTGTGTGTGTGTATTTGTGTGTGTGTGTGTGTGTATTTGTGTGTGTGTGTGTGTATTTGTGTGTGTGTGTGTGTGTGTGTATGTGTGTGTGTATTTGTGTGTATGTGTGTGTGTATTTGTGTGTGTGTGTGTGTATTTGTGTGTGTGCGTGTGTATTTGTATGTGTGTGTGTGTGTATTTGTGTCTATTTGTATTTGTGTGTGTGTGTATTTGTGTGTGTGTGTGTGTATTTGTGTGTATTTGTATTTGTGTGTGTGTGTGTAATACCGCACGTGTCCAGCAGATGGGAGTATTACGTCACTTTCACCGCTGCGTGACGTCATCATGAGCGGAAGTGTTTAAGAACATAAAAAGAATCGGAGGAAACAGAAAGCAGAAACATTTCCTTTCAGAAAACACAGAGTAAAAATAAATATACATAAATACATACACATAATATTCATAGAAAATACACATAAATATAAATACAATAAATAATAAAATACAAATGACAAATAAATATAAAAATAATGTGCTTGACAAATATTATATAAACTTTCATTTGGTATTCTGGTGCTGTTTTGGTGTGTTTCATGTATATTTTAGTTATAGTATATATAGTTTTTACATCAGTGACAAATGAAGATTTCAGTGTTTTTGTGCGTGTCAGGGGTGACAGTTGGGGCCCCTCTCGACGGGCAGGTTTGGTGGGGCCCCTAGGTGAATGCCTGTTTGCCTAATGATAACTCCGCCTCTGCTTAACACTAATCTATCTCCCTCCCTCTTCTCCCTCCCTCTTTCCTCCCATCTTTCCTCTTTCTCCCTCTCCTTTCTCTGTCCTTCCTTCCTTCTCCTCTTCTCTGTCTCTCTCCCTCCTTCCTTCTCTCCCTCCTTTTCTCTCTCTCCCTCGTTCCCTCGTTCCCTCGGGTCCTGGTCACTTCCTGCAGGGCCCAGAGGAAGTGACATCACGCTGTGGTTAAAGTGTTTGGACTAATCGATCATGAGCTCACGGCGCTGCAGGGGGCGCTGTGGGCGGGACGACCAGGTGACGGACTTTAAGGTGAAACATCTGCACCAGAGGAAGAGGAGGAGGAGGAGGAGGAGGGGGACTAAACTGGGATTAAACCAGGTCTAAACCAGGTCTAAACAGGACTAAACCAGGTCTAAACAGGACTAAACCAGGACTAAACTGGGATTAAACTGGGACTAAACCAGGATTAAACCAGGTCTAAACAGACGCAACTTTAAAAGATTCAAATTTATGAAAAAACTAAATTAAAATAAAAATTATTGTTCTATAAAAACAGGCTGTGATGAAAACAATAAAAATGGCCAATGTTTATTAATGTCCATCCATCCATGTTCTTCCTCTTATCCAGGGTGAGGTCGCCGGGGCAACAGTCTAAACAGGGACTCCCAGACTTCCTTCACCCCGGACACTTCCTCCAGCTCCTCCGGGGGGACCCCAAGGTGTTCCCAGGCCAGCCGGGAGACATAGTCCCTCCAGTGTGTCCTGGGTCTTCCCCGGGGCCTCCTCCCGGTGGGACATGCCCAGAACACCTCCTGAGGGAGGAGTCCAGGAGGCGTCCGGAACAGAGGCCCGAGCCAGACCAGGTCTAAACCAGGACTAAACCAGGTCTAAACCAGGTCTAAACCAGGTTTAAACCAGGACTAAACCAGGTCTAAACCAGGTCTAAACCAGGACTGAACCAGGACTGAACCAGGACTGAACCAGGTCTACTCCTCACTCTATCTCTAAGGGAGCGTCCAGTCACTCTGTGGAGGAAACTCATTTCGGCTCCTTGTATCGGCGATCTCGTCCTTTCGGTCATTACCCAGAGCTCATGACCATAGGTGAGGGGAGGAACGTAGATCGACGGTAAATCGAGAGCTTTGCCTTTCGGCTCAGCTCCCTCTTCACCACAACGGTCCAGTACAGCGACCGCATCACTGCCGACCCCGCACCGATCCACCTGTCAATCTCACGCTCCATCCTCCCCTCACTCGAGAACAAGACCCCGACATACTGGAACTCCTCCACCTGAGGAGGACGAGACACCGAGAACCACGGCCTGTTCACAGACACTAAAATCTAATAAAACCTCGCAGCCCCTGAGAGGAGGAAACAAGTCCTGAAACAGAAATAAATGTTAAAAATGAACCAAACAAGGACGACTTTTGTCCCTCTGCACTCTCCTTTCATATCTGTTATCATTTTTCCATAATCAAATAAACTACAAAAAGAACCATCCCGGGTTTGTTTAATTTAGTCTTTGTTTAGTTCCTTTAAGTCAAACTCAACACTCAAGTCACTTTAAATATATTTTATTTGGTTAAATCTAGTGATGGTTCGGCAACACCGATGGGTCTGTGCATGTGTCGAGCTCATACAGCGAAACCCCGTGTTAAAGTCACCTGACCGATACATGACCGATACAGGACCGATACAGGACCGATACAGGGCCGATACAGGGCCGATACAGGAACGATACAGGACCGATACAGGGCCGATACAGGACCGATACATGGCCGATACAGGACCGATACAGGGCCGATACAGGGCCGATACAGGGCCGATACAGGGCCGATACAGGGCCGATACGAATTTTAGGAGCTGACGCACCAAAAGTATGATTCTGACTGGCTTGCAGAGCGAATTCGCCGTTTGCGTGTAAAAGATGGACACAAACGAAGGGAAATGTCTTAGTTTTTAAAAACACCAGTGTACGGGTAAACGGGGCCACAGCCTCCGTGTGAGCGGCGTTTTCTCAGGGCTCTCAAGTCTCACTCTTTGAGAGTGTGACACACGACCCCGCTCAAAACTTGAGAGCCCTGGTTTTCTACAGCTGGAGAAGTTGTATCAAAAAAGTATAACAAACTAAATTTCAAAATGTTTTCAAATGTTTAGTCCTGTTTTAGTCCAGCTTCAGTCCCAGTTTAGTCCTGTTTTAGTCCAGCTTCAGTCCCAGTTTAGTCCTATTTTAGTCCAGCTTCAGTCCCAGTTTAGTCCTGTTTTAGTCCCGCTTCAGTCCCAGTTTAGTCCTGTTTTAGTCCAGCTTCATTCCCCAGTTTAGTCCTGTTTTAGTCCCGCTTCAGTCCCAGTTTAGTCCTGTTTTAGTCCAGCTTCATTCCCCAGTTTAGTCCTATTTTAGTCCAGCTTCAGTCCCAGTTTAGTCCTGTTTTAGTCCAGCTTCAGTCCCCGGTTTAGTCCTGTTTTAGTCCAGCTTCAGTCCCAGTTTAGTCCAGCTTCAGTCCCCGGTTTAGTCCTGTTTTAGTCCCACATCAGTCCCAGTTTAGTCCTGTTTTAGTCCCACATCAGTCCCGGTTTAGTCCTGTTTTAGTCCAGCTTCAGTCCCAGTTTAGTCCTGTTTTAGTCCAGCTTCAGTCCCAGTTTAGTCCTGTTTTAGTCCAGCTTCAGTCCCAGTTTAGTCCTGTTTTAGTCCCACATCAGTCCCAGTTTAGTCCTGTTTTAGTCCAGCTTCATTCCCCAGTTTAGTCCTGTTTTAGTCCAGCTTCAGTCCCAGTTTAGTCCTGTTTTAGTCCAGCTTCATTCCCCAGTTTAGTCCTGTTTTAGTCCAGCTTCAGTCCCAGTTTAGTCCTGTTTTAGTCCAGCTTTAGTCCCAGTTTAGTCCTGTTTTAGTCCAGCTTTAGTCCCAGTTTAGTCCTGTTTTAGTCCCACATCAGTCCCCGGTTTAGTCCAGCTTCAGTCCCCGGTTTAGTCCTGTTTTAGTCCAGCTTCAGTCCCCGGTTTAGTCCTGTTTTAGTCCCACATCAGTCCCGGTTTAGTCCTGTTTTAGTCCAGCTTCAGTCCCAGTTTAGTCCTGTTTTAGTCCAGCTTCAGTCCCAGTTTAGTCCTGTTTTAGTCCAGCTTCAGTCCCAGTTTAGTCCTGTTTTAGTCCAGCTTCAGTCCCGGTTTAGTCCTGTTTTAGTCCAGCTTCATTCCCCAGTTTAGTCCTGTTTTAGTCCCACATCAGTCCCGGTTTAGTCCTGTTTTAGTCCCGCTTCAGTCCCGGTTTAGTCCTGTTTTAGTCCCGCTTCAGTCCCGGTTTAGTCCTGTTTTAGTCCAGCTTCAGTCCCGGTTTAGTCCTGTTTTAGTCCCGCTTCAGTCCCGGTTTAGTCCTGTTTTAGTCCAGCTTCAGTCCCAGTTTAGTCCTGTTTTAGTCCAGCTTCAGTCCCAGTTTAGTCCTGTTTTAGTCCAGCTTCAGTCCCGGTTTAGTCCTGTTTTAGTCCCACATCAGTCCTGGTTTAGTCCTGTTTTAGTCCAGCTTCAGTCCCAGTTTAGTCCTGTTTTAGTCCAGCTTCAGTCCCGGTTTAGTCCTGTTTTAGTCCCGCTTCAGTCCCGGTTTAGTCCTGTTTTAGTCCAGCTTCAGTCCCGGTTTAGTCCTGTTTTAGTCCCGCTTCAGTCCCGGTTTAGTCCTGTTTTAGTCCAGCTTCAGTCCCAGTTTAGTCCTGTTTTAGTCCAGCTTCAGTCCCCGGTTTAGTCCTGTTTTAGTCCCGCTTCAGTCCAGTTTCAGTGTGTAAGGGGCAGTTAGTGTCACTTTAAAGGAGCGTTTAACACACTTAGACCTAAAGAGGTGAGCGTTTAAGAACATTTAGGAACATTTAGGAACATTTAGGAACAGTTGGAGCCGTGTGAGGAGCAGGGGAAAGCTGAGGTCATCCAAGTGACACACTGTGATTCATTGTTTAAAGCTGCACTGCGTAACTTTCCGGTGGAGTCAGATCTGTAGAACGCTGACCTCATTCACAGTAAGAAGAATGTGTGTGTTTTTAAGAGCTTTTTGAGCAATTACAGCCTCTGTAGAAAAAAAAGAAGCAAGATATACAAGTTTAATGCCCCACTGTGGAACATTCCAGTCTAAGTGAAAACATCTCCACTTGACAGAACCCGATTTTGTTCAATAAAAATCACACAAAACTGACTCTTGTGAGCTTTAAACCGTGTTCTATTGTTGTTCCCTCCTCAAAGACAGCTGGAGTAGAGCTCGGCGGTATGACCAAAAATTGATAGAAAATTGACCAAAATTGACCAAAATTTGACCAAAAATTTACAGAAAATTTACCCAAAAAATTGACCAAAAACTTACCAAAAATTGTCTGAAATTGACCGAAAATTTGCCCAAAATCGACAAAAAATGTATAGAAAATTGACAAAAAATTGATCAAAATTGACAGAAATTTAACAAAAAATTTACAGAAAATTTGCCAAAAAATGAACAAAAATGGTCTGAAATTGACCGAAAATTGACCAAAAAGTTGCCCAAAATTGACAAAAAATTTTATAGAAAATTGACAAAAAATTGACCAACAATTGACCGAAATTTACCGAAAATTGACGAAAAATTGATATCACAATATTTTTCAAAATTCTATCAGTGTCACGGTATTTGACGGTATTTTTTTTTCATGTACTAAGTGGTTCCATGTCTTTGTTGAAGTGGACAGTAACATCGTCGGTAATATCGTTCCACCGTTTGCTTTTCTCATCGTAGGCGGTCCCCTTAGCGAACGCGTCTTTGAGCGACGTCTGAGTCGCTACAACTTTAGCCTGACGACATTTACAGAATGTTTGTTTGATCAGCGTCAGATTTTTTAAAGCCGAAGTTCTTCCACACAACTGACACGGCTCCTCTTTTCAGTATAAGTTCCTGTTTCTAACAACAACGTCCATGTTGTCCACCGCTCGACACACACTGTAGCCGTGTCCCAATTTGAGGGTTATTGATCCGTGTGCGTAATTTGTGTGATGCGTGTTGTTAGCATTAGCATTAGCAGTGTGTCTAGGTGCTGCGAGCGGCTCTGTGGACTTTCGCAGGAGGCTGCAGCCCTCGAATTGGCACAACTCCAGAATGACCCTGTGGTTCCTCCAGAATGACCCTGTGGTTCCTCCAGAATGACCCTGTCTTTCCTCCAGAATGACTCCGTCGTTCCTCCAGAATGACCCTGTCGTTTTTTCAGAATGACTCTGTCGTTCCTCCAGTATGACCCCGTCGTTCCTACAGAATGACCCCGTCGTTCCTCCAGAATGACCCCGTCGTTCCTTCAGAATGACCCCGTCGTTCCTACAGAATGACCCCGTCGTTCCTCCAGAATGACCCCGTCGTTCCTCCAGAATGACCCCGTCGTTCCTTCAGAATGACCCCGTCGTTCCTCCAGAATGACCCCGTCGTTCCTCCAGAATGACCCCGTCGTTCCTCCAGAATGACCCCGTCGTTCCTCCAGTATGACCCCGTCGTTCCTTCAGAATGACCCTGTCGTTCCTCCAGAATGACCCTGTCGTTCCTCCAGTATGACCCCGTCGTTCCTTCAGAATGACCCTGTCGTTCCTCCAGAATGACCCTGTCGTTCCTCCAGTATGACCCCGTCGTTCCTCCAGAATGACCCCGTCGTTCCTCCAGTATGACCCCGTCGTTCCTTCAGAATGACCCCGTCGTTCCTTCAGAATGACCCCGTCGTTCCTCCAGAATGACCCTGTCGTTCTTCCAGAATGACCCTGTCGTTCCTCCAGTATGACCCCGTCGTTCCTCCAGAATGACCCTGTCGTTCCTCCAGAATGACCCTGTCGTTCCTCCAGTATGACCCCGTCGTTCCTCCAGAATGACCCCGTCGTTCCTCCAGTATGACCCTGTCGTTCCTTCAGAATGACCCCGTCGTTCCTTCAGAATGACCCCGTCGTTCCTCCAGAATGACCCCGTCGTTTTTTCAGAATGACCCCGTCGTTCCTTCAGAATGACCCTGTCGTTCCTCCAGAATGACCCTGTCGTTTTTTCAGAATGACCTTGACGTTATTCCAGAATGACCCGGTCCTTTTTTCAGAATGACTCCGTCTTTCCTCCAGAATGACCCTGTCGTTCCTTCAGAATGACTTGACGTTATTCCAGAATGACCCTGTCGTTTTTTCAGAATTACTCCGTCGTTCCTCCAGAATGACCCTATCGGTTTTTCATAATGACCCTGTCGTTTTTTCAGAATGACCCTGTCGTTCCTCCAGAATGACCCTGTCTTTTTTTCAGAATGACCCTGTCGTTCCTCCAGAATGACCCTATCGGTTTTTCAGAATGACCCTGTCGTTCTTTCAGAATGACCCTGTTGTTCTTTCAAACTGACGCTGTGGTTCCTCCCTGCGTCCCTGGGGGGCGCCGTGGTGTCGCCGTGTGTGGTCCAGCTGCAGCAGATCTTCAGTTTACATTTCTGTGACCTGAGATTTCCACCACAAACAGAAGCTGCCCTCACGACAGCGACAGGGAAATAAGGAAACATCCAGGAACAGTACACAGAAATACAAAAATACAAAACAAACGGGAGCAGAATTAAAGAAATGTGGAATTTGATCCTGAAAGTTACAAATCTTCTAGGAAAAAGTGAGACAGGAGCTTAAACTGTTTAGTTTCGTATTTTAGTACAAACATTTGGGACAGACGAGAACACCAGTCCCCAAATCAGGAACTTTCAGATCAATAGATTAATATTGGTAAGTCCAAGTCCAAGACCAGACCTGAGACCAGACCAGAGTCAAGACCAGAGTTCAGACCACAGACCAGACCAGAGACCAGACCAGGGACCAGAGACCAGACCAAGGACCAGAGACCAGAGACCAGACCAGGGACCAGAGACCAGAGACCAGAGACCAGAGACCAGACCAAGGACCAGAGACCAGAGACCAGAGACCAGACCAGGGACCAGAGACCAGAGACCAGAGACCAGACCAGAGACCAGACCAGAGACCAGACCAGGGACCAGAGACCAGAGACCAGAGACCAGACCAGAGACCAGACCAGAGACCAGACCAGAGACCAGAGACCAGAGACCAGACCAGGGACCAGAGACCAGAGACCAGAGACCAGACCAAGGACCAGAGACCAGAGACCAGAGACCAGACCAGGGACCAGAGACCAGAGACCAGAGACCAGAGACCAGAGACCAGACCAGAGACCAGACCAGAGACCAGACCAGGGACCAGAGACCAGAGACCAGACCAGAGACCAGACCAGAGACCAGACCAGAGACCAGAGACCAGAGACCAGACCAAGGACCAGAGACCAGACCAGGGACCAGAGACCAGACCAAGGACCAGAGACCAGAGACCAGACCAGGGACCAGAGACCAGAGACCAGACCAGAGACCAGACCAGGGACCAGAGACCAGAGACCAGACCAGAGACCAGACCAGAGACCAGAGACCAGACCAGGGACCAGGGACCAGAGACCAGAGACCAGAGACCAGACCAGAGACCAGACCAGAGACCAGACCAGGGACCAGGGACCAGAGACCAGAGACCAGAGACCAGACCAGAGACCAGACCAGAAACCAGACCAGAGACCAGACCAGGGACCAGAGACCAGAGACCAGAGACCAGACCAGAAACCAGAGACTAGAGACCAGACCAGGGACCAGAGACCAGACCAGGGACCAGAGACCAGAGACCAGAAACCAGACCAGACCAGAGACCAGACCTGAGACCAAACCTGAGTCCAGACAAGAGACCAGACCAGACCAGGGACCAGAGACCAGAGACCAGAGACCAGACCAAGGACCAGAGACCAGAGACCAGAGACCAGACCAGGGACCAGAGACCAGAGACCAGAGACCAGAGACCAGAGACCAGACCAGAGACCAGACCAGAGACCAGACCAGGGACCAGAGACCAGAGACCAGACCAGGGACCAGAGACCAGAGACCAGACCAGGGACCAGAGACCAGACCAAGGACCAGAGACCAGGGACCAGAGACCAGACCAGAGACCAGACCAGGGACCAAAGACCAGAGACCAGGGACCAGAGACCAGACCAGGGACCAGACCAGAAACCAGACCAGAGACCAGACCAGGGACCAGAGACCAGAGACCAGAGACCAGAGACCAGAGACCAGACCAGAGACCAGAGACCAGAGACCAGACCAAGGACCAGAGACCAGACCAGGGACCAGAGACCAGACCAAGGACCAGAGACCAGAGACCAGACCAGGGACCAGACCAGAGACCAGACCAGAGACCAGACCAGGGACCAGAGACCAGAGACCAGACCAGAGACCAGACCAGAGACCAGAGACCAGACCGGGGACCAGGGACCAGAGACCAGAGACCAGAGACCAGACCAGAGACCAGACCAGAGACCAGACCAGGGACCAGGGACCAGAGACCAGAGACCAGAGACCAGACCAGAGACCAGACCAGAAACCAGACCAGAGACCAGACCAGGGACCAGAGACCAGAGACCAGAGACCAGACCAGAAACCAGAGACTAGAGACCAGACCAGGGACCAGAGACCAGACCAGGGACCAGAGACCAGAAACCAGACCAGACCAGAGACCAGACCTGAGACCAAACCTGAGTCCAGACAAGAGACCAGACCAGACCAGACCAGAGACCAGACCTGAGACCAGACCTGAGACCAGACCAGAGACCAGACCAGAGACCAGACCTGAGACCAGACCTGAGTCCAGACAAGAGACCAGACCAGACCAGAGACCAGACCTGAGACCAGACCAGACCAGAGACAAGACCAGGGACCAGAGACCAGACCAGGACTAAACCAGGACTAAACGAGGGCTGAACCAGGACAAAACCAGGTTTAGACCAAAAATGAGGAGCCTGACAGCATCAGTTACAGAGAAAGAGGCAACACTTTTCAATAAAAAGTGTCAGTGGAGCCGGAAGTGCGCCCATGCTCACTTCCTGTTAGCTATGTCCGTATAAACCGTGTGACGGGCCGGCTGGATCTCACACTTTTATTCGAGGGTAAATCTGGGCGTCACATTCTGCACCTAATCACTCTTCTGTTCTTTATTCACCAAACCGCTTCCTGAAACGGTCCACTCACTTCCTCCTGAGGCCGCACCAATCACAGAGCGGTGCATCAGCCCTCAGCCAATCAGAGCGCGGGAGGGGTCCGCTCTGGTCCAATCACGTAGAGACGCTGTAATGGGGCTTCCTGTCTGGAGCTGAACGCGTCGCTCACATCAGATACGGCACTTCCTGTGGAACAAAGGCCACTTCCTGTCCCGCCCTCTGGGTTTGTCGCACTCTAATTTAATTTAATTTTTTAAACGTTTGAGTCGACACAATCAGGGGAGGATTTTGTATCATGTTTTTGTAGATTTATGTTGAATTGTCGTGTGGAGCGTGGGGCTTGTGGGCGGAGCCTCGTACAGACTCGTACTGCTGACCACAAGGAGCAGATCCAGAGAGGAGCAGCTAAACCAGGACTAAACCAGGACTAAACCAGGACTAAACCAGGACTAAACCAGGACTAAACCAGGGGTAAACCAGGACTATGCCAGTACTAAACCAGGACTAAATCAGGACTAAACCAGGACTAAACCAGGACTAAACCAGGACTAACCAGGACTTAAACTAGGGTTAAAGCGGGACTGAACCAGGACTGAACCAGGACTAAACCAGGATTAAACCAGGACTAAATCAGGACTAAGCCAGGACTAAACCAGGACTAAACCAGGACTAACCAGGTCTAAACTAGGGTTAAAGCGGGACTGAACCAGGACTGAACCAGGACTAAACTAGGACTAAACCAGGACTAAACCAAGACTAACCAGGGCTAAACCAGGACTGAACCAGGGCTAAACCAGGACTAAATTGGGACGAAACCAGGACTAAACCAGGACTAAACCAGGGCTAAACCAGGACTAAATTGGGACTAAACCAGGTCTAAACCAGGACTAAACCAGGGCTAAACCAGGGCTAAACCAGGACTAAACTAGGACTAAACCAGGACTAAACCAGGTCTGAACCAGGACTGAACCAGGACTAAACCAGGACGAAATCAGGACCAAACCAGGACTAAACCAGGGCTAAACCAGGACTAAATTGGGACTAAACCAGGGCTAACCAGGACTAAACCAGGACTAAACCCAGGCTAAACCAGGACTAAATTGGGACTAAACCAGGACTAAACCAGGACTAAACTAGGGCTAAACCAGGATGAAATCAATGCTAAATTAGGACTAAACCAGGTCTAAACTAGGACTAAACCAGGTCTAAACAAGGTCTAATCAAGGCATAAACCAGGTCTAAACCAAGTTTAAACCGGGGCTAAACTAGCACAAAACCAGGTGTAAACAAGACGTAAACCAGGTCTAAACAAAGTCTAAACAAAGTCTAAACCAGGTCTAAACCAGGTGTAAGCCAGGACTGAACCAGGTCCAAACCAGGACTGAACAAGAACGCTAATAAAATCTCTTAGATCTTTTCCCCAAATTGGTTTGTCCTTTTTTTGCCCATCTGAAACTTTTCCATTGACGAATCCAGAGAAGAACATCTGAGTCCAGAGAGGTCCAGAGAGGTCCAGCTCGTAAATCTGCAACTTTTCGGTGATCGAACGTGACGTGGAAAATATGAGACCATTTTATGTGAACTGGACCCGGGCCAGGACTAAACCAGGACTAAACCGGGACTTTATACGAGCTGGACGTGTGTTTGGAACGGTTTTACAGACCCTTTTATTTAACGGCGAAAGATCTGAGGGTCTGTGAGGCGATGGTGAGATCATCGACGGTTTATACGACCTAACTAACCTGCCAATTCCAAACAGGAAGTGAGGATGGACACGCTTCTGGCTCCATTGACTCTGGCTCCAGTTCACATTCTATTGAAAAATACTAAACCAGGACTAAACCAGGGCTAAACCAGGTCTAAACCAGGACTAAACCAGGACTGAACTAGAGTTAAACCAGGACTAA
Organism: Paratrypauchen microcephalus; assembly: GCA_036785185.1. NCBI lineage: Eukaryota > Metazoa > Chordata > Actinopteri > Gobiiformes > Gobiidae > Paratrypauchen > Paratrypauchen microcephalus. The sequence continues at coordinate 196,470 of JAVJIX010000166.1, forward strand.
ACCAGGACTAAACATAGCCTAAACCAGGACTAAACCAGGACTAAACCAGGGCTAAACCAGGTCTAAACCAGGACTAAACCAGGACTGAACTAGAGTTAAACCAGGACTAAACCAGGACTAAACATAGCCTAAACCAGGACTAAACCAGGACTAAACATAGGCTAAACCAGGATTAAACCAGGACTAAACCAGGACTAAACCAGGACTAAACAGAGGCTAAACCAGGACTAAACATAGGCTAAACCAGGGCTAAACCAGGACTAAACCAGGACTAAATCAGGACTGAACTAGAGTTAAACCAGGACTAAACCAGGACTAAACTAGAGTTAACCCAGGACTAAACCAGGACTAAACATAGGCTAAACCAGGACTAAACCAGGACTAAACCAGGACTAAACCAGGGCTAAACCAGGACGAAACATAGACTAAACCAAAACTAAACCAGGACTAAACCAGGACTAAACCAGGACTAAATATAGGCTAAACCAGGACTAAACCAGGACTAAACCAGGACTAAACCAGGGCTAAACCAGGACTAAACATAGGCTAAACCAGGACTAAACCAGGACTAAACATAGGCTAAACCAGGACTAAACCAGGACTAAACCAGGACTAAACCAGGGCTAAACCAGGACTAAACATAGGCTAAACCAGGACTAAACCAGGACTAAACCAGGACTAACCAGGACTAAACATCGGCTAAACCAGGACTAAACCAGGACTAAACCACGACTAAACCAGGGCTAAACCAGGACTAAACATAGGCTAAACCAGGACTAAACCAGGACTAAACCAGGGCTAAACCAGGACTAAACATAGGCTAAACCAGGACTAAACCAGGACTAACCAGGACAAAACATAGGCTAAACCAGGACTAAACCAGGACTAAACCACGACTACACCAGGGCTAAACCAGGACTAAACATAGGCTAAACCAGGACTAAACCAGGACTAAACCAGGACTAAACCAGGACTAAACATAGGCTAAACCAGGACTAAACCAGGACTAAACTAGAGTTAAACCAGGACTAAACCAGGACTAAACATAGGCTAAACCAGGACTAAACCAGGACTAAACCAGGACTAAACTGAGTCCAAATCATTTCAAATGTTTAAATCCTCAAAGCTCCTAAAAGTGATCTTTGTCAGAATGAGCCTCGCTCCGCTCTGATTGGTCCAAACTCTCCATGCCGCGCTCTGATTGATCCAAATGCTCCACACCATGGGCTTCAGCTTCAGGTTTGATTATCGTTCTTTGCCGTCAAGGAAAAGGGCGTTACCTTCAACAGCCTCGCTCGTGATTGGCTCTTTGGTTGCCATGATACTCAAATTCCCCATAACTGCAAGCCTCGATGAGCTTCGTTTGACTGGAGCTGAAGCTGTGGGTGATGTCACTTTGTAAACCTGTCAGGAGAACCAGATCTGGACCTGGTCTTGGTCCGGGGTACCACCTGGACCTCCTCAGATCTGGTTATGATCCGGCGCAGGTGCCTGTGGTCCTGCTCCAGAGAAACGCCGGTTTGTGACTTTTATGAAGAATTATTTAAATCTCGGCGTTTGGAGTCGACAGTGGAAAAAGTGAAGCTCGGAAACTCTGACAGGTGAAACTGGACCAGAACCCAAAGGTCCACTCACGTTTACAGAACTGGCATCAGGTTTAATCTGCAGAACTGGAACAAACCAAGACCAAACCAGGTTTAAACCAGGACTAAACCACGATTAAACCAGGTCTATCCCAGGTCTAAACCATGACCCACATTGACAGAGATGTAACTCACACCAGGATCAGGACAAACACATTTTAAATTGTTTTTTGTTTTGCTCAAATCTGCATCTGCTCCTGGTCTAGTCCTAGTTTAGTCCTGGTCTAGTCCTAGTTCAGCCCTGGTTTAGATCTACTTCAGTCTTGGTTTAATCCTGCTGTAGTTCGATTTCAGACCTGGTTTAGACCTGGTTTAGTCCTGGTTTAGACCTGGTTTAGTCATGGTTTAGACCTGGTTTAGATCTGGTTTAGTCCTGGGTTAGACCTGGTTTAGTCCTGGGTTAGACCAGGTTTAGACCTGGTTTAGTCCTGGTTTAGACCTGATTTAGAACTGGTTTAGACCTGGTTTAGTCCTGGTTTAGTCCTGGTTTAGACCTGGTGTAGTCCTGGTTTAGATCTGGTTTAGACCTGGTTTAGTCCTGGGTTAGATCTGGTTTAGACCTGGTTTAGTCCTGGTTTAGACCTGGTTTAGACCTAGTTTAGTCCTAGTTTAGTACTGGTTTAGTACTGGTTTAGACCTGGTTTAGTCCTGGGTTAGAGCTGGTTTAGTCCTGGGTTAGACCTGGTTTAGACCTGGTTTAGTCCTGGTTTAGACCTGGTTTAGACCTGGATTAGTCCTGGTTTAGACCTGGTATAGACCTGGTTTAGTCCTGGTTTAGACCTGGCTTAGACCTGGTTTAGTCCTGAGTTAGACCTGGTTTAGTACTTGTTTAGACCTGGTTTAGACCTGGTTTAGTCCTGGTTTACACCCGGTTTAGTCCTGGGTTAGACCTGGATTAGTCCTAGTTTAGTATTGGTTTAGGCCTGGTTTAGTGCTGGTTTAGATCTGGTTTAGTCCTGGGTTAGACCTGGTTTAGACCTGGTTTAGTCCTGGGTTAGATCTGGTTTAGACCTGGTTTAGTCCTGGTTTAGACCTGGTTTAGACCTAGTTTAGTCCTAGTTTAGTACTGGTTTAGTACTGGTTTAGACCTGGTTTAGTCCTGGGTTAGACCTGGTTTAGACCTGGTTTAGTCCTGGTTTAGACCTGGTTTAGACCTGGATTAGTCCTGGTTTAGACCTGGTATAGACCTGGTTTAGTCCTGGTTTAGACCTGGCTTAGACCTGGTTTAGTCCTGGGTTAGACCTGGTTTAGTACTTGTTTAGACCTGGTTTAGTCCTGGTTTACACCCGGTTTAGTCCTGGGTTAGACCTGGATTAGTCATTGCTTAGACCTGGTTTAGACCTGGTTTAGTCCTAGTTTAGTATTGGTTTAGGCCTGGTTTAGTCCTGGGTTAGACTTTGGTTTAGTCCTGGGTTAGACCTGGTTTAGACCTAGTTTAGTCCTGGGTTAGATCTGGTTTAGACCTGGTTTAGTCCTTGTTTAGACCTGGTTTAGACCTAGTTTAGCCCTAGTTTAGTACTGGTTTAGTACTGGTTTAGACCTGATTTAGTCCTGGGTTAGACCTGGTTTAGACCTGGCTTAGACCTGGTTTAGTCCTGGGTTAGACCTGGTTTAGACCTGGTTTAGTCCTGGGATAGACCTGGATTAGTCATTGTTTAGACCTGGTTTAGACCTGGTTTAGTCCTAGTTTAGTTTTGGTTTAGGCCTGGTTTAGTACTGGTTTAGATCTGGTTTAGTCCTGGGTTAGACCTGGTTTAGTCCTGGGTTAGACCTGGTTTAGACCTGGTTTAGTCCTGGGTTAGATCTGGTTTAGACCTGGTTTAGTCCTGGTTTAGACCTGGTTTAGACCTAGTTTAGTCCTAGTTTAGTACTGGTTTAGTACTGGTTTAGACCTGGTTTAGTCCTGGTTTACACCCGGTTTAGTCCTGGGTTAGACCTGGATTAGTCATTGTTTAGACCTGGTTTAGACCTGGTTTAGTCCTAGTTTAGTTTTGGTTTAGGCCTGGTTTAGTACTGGTTTAGATCTGGTTTAGTCCTGGTTTAGACCTAGTTTAGCCCTAGTTTAGTACTGGTTTAGTACTGGTTTAGACCTGATTTAGTCCTGGGTTAGACCTGGTTTAGACCTGGCTTAGACCTGGTTTAGTCCTGGGTTAGACCTGGTTTAGACCTGGTTTAGTCCTGGGATAGACCTGGATTAGTCATTGTTTAGACCTGGTTTAGACCTGGTTTAGTCCTAGTTTAGTTTTGGTTTAGGCCTGGTTTAGTACTGGTTTAGATCTGGTTTAGTCCTGGGTTAGACCTGGTTTAGTCCTGGGTTAGACCTGGTTTAGACCTGGTTTAGTCCTGGGTTAGATCTGGTTTAGACCTGGTTTAGTCCTGGTTTAGACCTGGTTTAGACCTAGTTTAGTCCTAGTTTAGTACTGGTTTAGTACTGGTTTAGACCTGGTTTAGTCCTGGTTTACACCCGGTTTAGTCCTGGGTTAGACCTGGATTAGTCATTGTTTAGACCTGGTTTAGACCTGGTTTAGTCCTAGTTTAGTTTTGGTTTAGGCCTGGTTTAGTACTGGTTTAGATCTGGTTTAGTCCTGGGTTAGACCTGGTTTAGTCCTGGGTTAGACCTGGTTTAGACCTGGTTTAGTCCTGGGTTAGATCTGGTTTAGACCTGGTTTAGTCCTGGTTTAGACCTGGTTTAGACCTAGTTTAGTCCTAGTTTAGTCCTAGTTTAGTACTGGTTTAGTACTGGTTTAGACCTGGTTTAGTCCTGGGTTGGAGCTGGTTTAGTCCTGGGTTAGACCTGGTTTAGTCCTGGGTTAGACCTGGTTTAGACCTGGTTTAGTCCTGGTTTAGACCTGGTTTAGACCTGGATTAGTCCTGGTTTAGACCTGGTATAGACCTGGTTTAGTCCTGGTTTAGACCTGGTTTAGACCTGGTTTAGTCCTGGGTTAGACCTGGTTTAGACCTGGTTTACACCTGGATTAGTCCTGGTTTAGACCTGGTATAGACCTGGTTTAGTCCTGGTTCAGACCTGGCTTAGACCTGGTTTAGTCCTGGGTTAGACCTGGTTTAGTACTTGTTTAGACCTGGTTTAGACCTGGTTTAGTCCTGGTTTACACCCGGTTTAGTCCTGGGTTAGACCTGGATTAGTCATTGTTTAGACCTGGTTTAGACCTGGTTTAGTCCTAGTTTAGTATTGGTTTAGGCCTGGTTTAGTACTGGTTTAGATCTGGTTTAGTCCCGGGTTAGACCTGGTTTAGTCCTGGGTTAGACCTGGTTTAGACCTGGTTTAGTCCTGGGTTAGATCTGGTTTAGACCTGGTTTAGTCCTTGTTTAGACCTGGTTTAGACCTAGTTTAGTCCTAGTTTAGTACTGGTTTAGTACTGGTTTAGACCTGATTTAGTCCTGGGTTAGACCTGGTTTAGACCTGGTTTAGTCCTGGTTTAGACCTGGTTTAAACCTGGATTAGTCCTGGTTTAGACCTGGTATAGACCTGGTTTAGTCCTGGTTTAGACCTGGCTTAGACCTGGTTTAGTCCTGGGTTAGACCTGGTTTAGTACTTGTTTAGACCTGGTTTAGTCCTGGTTTACACCCGGTTTAGTCCTGGGTTAGACCTGGATTAGTCATTGCTTAGACCTGGTTTAGACCTGGTTTAGTCCTAGTTTAGTATTGGTTTAGGCCTGGTTTAGTCCTGGGTTAGACTTTGGTTTAGTCCTGGGTTAGACCTGGTTTAGACCTAGTTTAGTCCTGGGTTAGATCTGGTTTAGACCTGGTTTAGTCCTTGTTTAGACCTGGTTTAGACCTAGTTTAGCCCTAGTTTAGTACTGGTTTAGTACTGGTTTAGACCTGATTTAGTCCTGGGTTAGACCTGGTTTAGACCTGGCTTAGACCTGGTTTAGTCCTGGGTTAGACCTGGTTTAGACCTGGTTTAGTCCTGGTTTAGACCTGGTTTAGTCCTGGTTTACACCCGGTTTAGTCCTGGGATAGACCTGGATTAGTCATTGTTTAGACCTGGTTTAGACCTGGTTTAGTCCTAGTTTAGTACTGGTTTAGACCTGGTTTAGTACTTGTTTAGACCTGGTTTAGACTTGGTTTAGTCCTGGTTTAGTCCTGGTTTAGTCCTAGTTTAGTCCTAGTTTAGTCCTGGTTTAGACCTGGTTTAGTACTTGTTTAGACCTTGTTTAGACTTGGTTTAGTACTGGTTTAGACCTGGTTTAGTCCTAGTTTAGTCCTAGTTTAGTCCTGGTTTAGACCTGGTTTAGTCCTGGTTTAGTCGTAGCTTAGTCCTAATTTAGTCCTAGTTTAGTCCTAGTTTAGTCCTGGTTTAGACCTGGTTTAGTACTTGTTTAGACCTTGTTTAGACTTGGTTTAGTACTGGTTTAGACCTGGTTTAGTCCTAGTTTAGTCCTAGTTTAGTCCTGGTTTAGACCTGGTTTAGTCCTGGTTTAGTCGTAGCTTAGTCCTAATTTAGTCCTGGTTTAGTCCTGGTTTAGTCCTGGTTTAGACCTGGTTTAGACCTGGAATGTTTGTTTTTCCAGGTATTTTTGAGCTCTAAAACCTCCTGTGACTGAATAAATGTGAAGTGGAGCTGTTTAAAGTCACACTGCGGAACATTCCGGGCAGAGCAGTGACGTATCCATAGAAACAAGCAGGTGACATAAAGTTACATAATGCACCTTTTTTTAGAAACCCTTAAAGCTCCAAAAGTGTCTGTGAGCTGCAGCGTTTGGAGCAGGTCCCGAGTCACGTTTGGGTCAGTTTGAGATCGTTTAAGTGAAATGTTCCGCGGCGGGTCTCCACGCTTCTCCACGCTCCCGAGTCCTGTGGGTCTCAGAGCTAATGGACCAGAGACTCACTATGAGCACATGCACGAGACTGGACCAGGCCTGGACCAGGGCTGGACCAGGACTGGACCAGGACTGGACCAAGACTGGACCAGGACTGGACCAGGACTGGACCAGGACTGGACCAGGGCTGGACCAGGACTGGACCAGGACTGGACCAGGAGTGGACCAGGACTGGACCAGGACTGGACCAGGACTGGACCAGGACTGGACCAGGACTGGACCAGGAGTGGACCAGGAGTGGACCAGGAGTGGACCAGGAGTGGACCAGGACTGGACCAGGAGTGGACCAGGGCTGGACCAGGGCTGGACCAGGACTGGACCAGGGCTGGACCAGGGCTGGACCAGGACTGGACCAGGACTGGACCAGGGCTGGACCAGGAGTGGACCAGGACTGGACCAGGACTGGACCAGGGCTGGACCAGGAGTGGACCAGGACTGGACCAGGACTGGACCAGGAGTGGACCAGGGCTGGACCAGGACTGGACCAGGACTGGACCAGGAGTGGACCAGGACTGGACCAGGGCTGGACCAGGACTGGACCAGGACTCAAACCGTCGCCTACATGAGCTCTGTCCATGTGTGACCCACAGCTGAGGAAACAGAACCTCAGAGCGCCCCGCTGAGGGAGGGCACGGGTCACATGATCACAGCACGAGTCACATGACCCCCCCGCCGCCACATGACCCCCCCGCCACCACATGACCCCCGCCGTCACATGACCTCTGCGTGTGTCCTGCCTCCTATAGAAGCTCCATGAGTGTGTCTCCTGGACTGGACCACGACTGGACCAGGACTTAACCGGAACTAAACCAGGACTTAACCGGAACTAAACCAGGACTGGACCAGGACTGGACCAGGACTGGACCAGGACTGGACCAGGACTGGACCAGGACTGGACCAGGACTGGACCAGGACTGGACCAGGACTGGACCAGGACTGGACCAGGACTGGATCAGGACTGAACTGACGAGGGTAATAAAAATAATAATATAAACCCCAAGATAAGTAAGAATAAGAATAAAATAAAATAATAGAATAATAATAAATAATAAAATAATAAATAATAACATTATCAATAATAATAATAATAATAATAATAATAATAATAATAATAATAATAATAATAATAATAATAATAATAATAATAATAATAATATCATAAATAAAACAATAAAATAATAAAATAAAATCAGTAAGAATAAAAACTCCAGGATCATGTGGAGCTTTTATAAACTTTTATAAACATGAACACACCCTGTACATATTGTATTCTTATTGATTTTATTATATTATTTTATTATTATTATTTATTATTTATTATTATTATTATTATTATTATTATTATTATTATTATTATTATTATTATTATTATTATTTTATTTTATTGTATTATTTATTATCATTATTTTATTCTTACTTATCTTGGGGTTTATATTATTTTTATTACCCTGTACATGCCCAGGCCCAAACCTTCAGCGTTTGACCCACCACCATCAGACCAGGACTAGGCCCAGACCTGGCCCACGGCCTGATGTGACGACACCCACAGTGTTCGGCTCCAAATGAAGCTCATTGAGGCCAGTCAAAATAAAAACCCCAGAATCACGCAGGGCGCATTAATCTGAACATTTTAAAACCAAAATGCTGAGGCCACAGCAGCAGGAGAGAGCGGGGAATGTTTTACAGTGTAAAGTGAAATGGAACTAGAGCTGATGGAGCCGTAAAAGCTCCCACACTCACTTCCTGTTTAGAACTTGGCAGGTAGAAGGTTACGTACAGGGTGTACTGGTACTAAGTACTGGCTTAGACCTGGTTTAGTCCTGGTTTAGACCTGGTTTAGAACTGGTTTAGTCCTGGTTTAGTCGTGGTTTAGACCTGGTTTAGTCCTGGTTTAGTCCTGGTTTAGACCTGGTTTAGACCTGGTTTAGAACTGGTTTAGTCCTGGTTTAGACCTGGTTTAGTCCTGGTTTAGACCTGGTTTAGTCCTGGTTTAGACCTGGTTTAGACCTGGTTTTGTCCTGGTTTAGTCCTGGTTTAGACCTGGTTTAGTCCTGGTTTAGACCTGGTTTAGACCTGGTTTAGTCCTGGTTTAGACCTGGTTTAGACCTGGTTTAGTCCAGGTTTAGACCTGGTTTAGACCTGGTTTAGTCCTGGTTTAGACCTGGTTTAGACCTGGTTTTGTCCTGGTTTAGTCCTGGTTTAGACCTGGTTTAGACCTGGTTTAATCCTGGTTTAGACCTGGTTTAGACCTGGTTTAGTCCTGGTTTAGACCTGGTTTAGACCTGGTTTAGTCCTGGTTTAGACCTGGTTTAGACCTGGTTTTAGACCTGGTTTAGACCTGGTTTAGTCCTGGTTTAGACCTGGTTTAGAAGGTTAAGTACAGGGTGTGTTCATGTTTATAAAAGTTTATAAAAGCTCCACATGATCCTGGAGTTTTTATTGCTAATCTGGACCTGCTCCAGATCCACCCCTGTACCCGCTGGCCCTGATGAGCTTCATTTGCCTGGAGCTGAAGGTCACGCTCCCTCAGGCCCGTCCTTCAGGGTCTCCGGGTTAAACCTGCGTTTGACTCGTCCTGGAGGGTTTGACCTGGTGCCCACCCAGACACAGGGAGAACGTGCTCCACACAGAAAGGCCCAGGAGCTGAACCAGGAACCCTCTCGCTGTGAGGTGGGACTCTTCAGCCTCTGTTCCGCCAGTGTTTGTGTTTCTGTTTTAATAATTGTCAGATTTTTTGTGGCTCTGGACTTTGCTCTTCACACGTCACTGCGTCTCCGGACCTGAAGAACGACAGGAGTGACAGGAGCGTCAGGAGCAGCAGGAGCGTCAGGAGTGTCAGGAGCGACAGGAGCGACAGGAGCGACAGGAGTGACAGGAGTGACAGGAGCAGCAGGAGCATCAGGAGCGACAGGAGCAGCAGGAGCAGCAGGAGCGACAGGAGCAGATGATACAGTCAGTATTGATCAGGTGTTTTGATCATGGATATATACGTGAAACCATTTAGTTCAGCTTTAGTCCTTCTTTTGTTCTTGTTTAGTCCTGCTTTAGTCCTGGTTTAGTCCTGGTTTAATCCTGGTTTAGTCCTGGTTTAGTCCTGCTTTAGTCCTGGTTTAGTCCTGCTTTAATCCTGGTTTAGTCCTGGTTTAGTCCTGGTTTAATCCTGGTTTAGTCCTGGTTTAATCCTGGTTTAGTCCTGCTTTAGTCCTGGTTTAGTCCTGGTTTAATCCTGGTTTAGTCCTGGTTTAGTCCTGGTTTAGTCCTGCTTTAGTCCTGGTTTAGTCCTGCTTTAATCCTGGTTTAGTCCTGCTTTAGTCCTGCTTTAGTCCTGCTTTAGTCCTGGTTTAGTCCTGGTTTAATCCTGGTTTAGTCCTGGTTTAATCCTGGTTTAGTCCTGGTTTAATCCTGGTTTAGTCCTGCTTTAGTCCTGCTTTAGTCCTGCTTTAGTCCTGGTTTAGTCCTGGTTTAATCCTGGTTTAGTCCTGGTTTAGTCCTGGTTTAGTCCTGGTTTAATCCTGATTTAGTCCTGCTTTAGTCCTGCTTTAGTCCTGCTTTAGTCCTGGTTTAGTCCTGCTTTAATCCTGGTTTAGTCCTGGTTTAGTCCTGGTTTAATCCTGGTTTAGTCCTGGTTTAATCCTGCTTTAGTCCTGCTTTAGTCCTGGTTTAGTCCTGGTTTAATCCTGGTTTAGTCCTGGTTTAGTTCTGGTTTAGTCCTGCTTTAGTCCTGGTTTAGTCCTGCTTTAATCCTGGTTTAGTCCTTGTTTAGTCCTGGTTTAGTCCTGGTTCAGTCCTGGTTTAATCCTGGTTTAGTCCTGGTTTAATCCTGGTTTAGTCCTGCTTTAGTCTTGCTTTAGTCCTGCTTTAGTCCTGGTTTAGTCCTGGTTTAATCCTGGTTTAGTCCTGGTTTAATCCTGGTTTAGTCCTGGTTTAATCCTGGTTTAGTCCTGCTTTAGTCCTGCTTTAGTCCTGGTTTAGTCCTGGTTTAATCCTGGTTTAGTCCTGGTTTAGTCCTGGTTTAGTCCTGGTTTAATCCTGGTTTAGTCCTGCTTTAGTCCTGCTTTAGTCCTGGTTTAGTCCTGATTTAATCCTGGTTTAGTCCTGGTTTAATCCTGGTTTAGTCCTGCTTTAGTCCTGCTTTAGTCCTGCTTTAGTCCTGGTTTAGTCCTGGTTTAATCCTGGTTTAGTCCTGGTTTAGTCCTGGTTTAGTCCTGGTTTAATCCTGGTTTAGTCCTGGTTTAGTCCTGGTTTAATCCTGCTTTAGTCCTGCTTTAGTCCTGCTTTAGTCCTGGTTTAGTCCTGATTTAATCCTGGTTTAGTCCTGGTTTAGTCCTGGTTTAATCCTGCTTTAGTCCTGCTTTAGTCCTGCTTTAGTCCTGGTTTAGTCCTGATTTAATCCTGGTTTAGTCCTGGTTTAGTCCTGGTTTAATCCTGGTTTAGTCCTAATTCTGTCCTGCTTTAGTCCATCTTTAGTCCTGCTTTAGTTCTAGTTTGATACCAAACACTGCCTCTTGTAAAATGATCAGTTTGTGTTTATGAAAAATAATGTTGAACTTTAGAAATGTGCTGATTCAGCAAATCCAGGTCTAAACCAGGATTAAACCAGGTCTAAATCAGGTCTAAACCAGGTCTAAACCAGGTCTAAACCAGGATTAAACCAGGTCTAAACCAGGTCTAAACCAGGTCTAAACTAGGTCTAAACCAGGTCTAAACCAGGTCTAAACCAGGTCTAAACAAGGTCTAAACCAGGTCTAAACAAGGTCTAATCCAGGTCTAAACCAGGTCTAAACCAGGATTAAACCAGGTCTAAACCAGGACTAAACCAGGATTTAACCAGGTCCAAACCAGGTCTAAACCAGGTCTAAACCAGGATTTAACCAAGTCTAAACCAGGTCTAAACCAGGACTAAACAAGGTCTAAACCAGGACTAAACCAGGATTAAACCAGGTCTAAACCAGAACTAAACAAAATATATACCAGGTCTAAGTCAGGTCTAAACCAGGACACAAAGTGGATCTGGTTTCGGGTCTGGTCTCTGGTCTGGTCTCGGGTCTGGTCTCGGGTCTGGTCTCTGGTCTGGTCTCGGGTCTGGTCTCTGGTCTGGTTTCGGGTATTTCTCTCGTATTCTGATGTTCTTCCTCAAAAACCTGCCTGAAAACGTCAGAATCATCCATGCAGGTCTGAGTAATGTGGTGATCTCTTCTGGGCTCTACTCAAACCCTCCTGACACGAGTACGAGTCTGTACGAGGCTCCGCCCACAAGCCCCCGCCCTCAAACACGGCCGACGGAGGAGGTTTTTTTAAACTTATTTCAATCGTATTAAAGTGTTGGACTGAGATTCACTTGTTCAGGTTTAGTCTGAGTCCAGTGTTTGGTCCAGGTTTAGTCCAGGTTTAGTCCAGGTTTAGTCTCAGTCTTTGGTCCAGGTTTAGTCCAGGTTTAGTCTCAGTCTTTGGTCCAGGTTTAGTCCAGGTTTAGTCTCAGTCTTTGGTCCAGGTTTAGTCCAGGTTTAGTCTCAGTCTTTGGTCCTGGTTTAGTTCAGGTTTAGTCCAGGTTTAGTCCAGGTTTAGGCTCAGTCTTTGGTCCAGGTTTAGTCCAGCTTTAGTCTCAGTCCAGGTCCTGGTTTAGTCCAGGTTTAGTCTCAGTCCAGGTCCTGGTTTAGTCCAGGTTTAGTCTCAGTCTTTGGTCCAGGTTTAGTTCAGGTTTAGGCTCAGTCTTTGGTCCTGGTTTAGTTCAGGTTTAGTCCAGGTTTAGTCCAGGTTTAGGCTCAGTCTTTGGTCCAGGTTTAGTCCAGGTTTAGGCTCAGTCTTTGGTCCTGGTTTAGTTCAGGTTTAGTCCAGGTTTAGTCCAGCTTTAGTCTCAGTCCAGGTCCTGGGTTAGTCCAGTTTAGTCCGGGTTTAGTCTCGGTCCAGGTCCTGAGTTTCTGAGCCTCTCTTGTGTCCGTCTGTCCCAGGGCAGCTGTGGCTCAGTGTGAGACCAGAGGTTCTGGTCTGGTTCTGGACCAGGTCAGACCCCAGCGGAGTCCGTTACATAATCCTCAGACCGGTCTCGGGTCTCCTTTAGTCCTGGTTTAGTTCTAGACAAAGACTAACCCACTTCAGCTCAGACAAAAACGCCCGGATGACAAAGAGTCTGAGCCAAGAGACCCGGACCAGATCTGACAAGACCAGACCAGACCAGACCAAGACCAGGACAAGGACTAGACCAGACCCAGACCAGACCAAGACCAGGACTAGACTAGACCCAGACCAGACCAGACCAAGACCTGGACTACACCAGACCCAGACCAGGACAAGGACTAGACCAGACCTAGACCAGACCAGACCAAGACCAGGACTAGACTAAACCCAGACCAGGACTACACCAGACCCAGACCCAGACCAGACCCAGACCAGACCAAGACCAGGACTAGACTAGACCCAGACCAGACCAAGACCAGGACTAGACCAGACCCAGACCAGACCAAGACCAGGACAAGGACTAGACCAGACCAGATCAGACCAAGACCAGGACTAGACTAGACCCAGACCAGACCAGACCAAGACCTGGACTACACCAGACCCAGACCAGACCCAGACCAGGACAAGGACTAGACCAGACCTAGACCAGACCAGACCAAGACCAGGACTAGACTAAACCCAGACCAGGACTACACCAGACCCAGACCCAGACCAGACCCAGACCCAGACCAGACCCAGACCAGACCAAGACCAGGACTAGACTAGACCCAGACCAGGACTACACCAGACCCAGACCAGACCCAGACCCAGACCAGACCCAGACCAGACCAAGACCAGGACTAGACTAGACCCAGACCAGACCAAGACCAGGACTAGACCAGACCCAGACCAGACCAAGACCAGGACTAGACTAGACCCAGACCAGACCAAGACCAGGACTAGACCAGACCCAGACCAGACCAAGACCAGGACAAGGACAAGACCAGACCCAGACCAGACCAAGACCAGGACAAGGACAAGACCAGACCAGACCAGACCAGACCCAGACCAAGACCAAGAACAGGACAAGGACTAGACCAGACCCAGACCAGACCAAGACCAGGACTAGACTAGACCCAGACCAGACCAGACCAAGACCTGGACTACACCAGACCCAGACCAGACCCAGACCAGGACAAGGACTAGACCAGACCTAGACCAGACCAGACCAAGACCAGGACTAGACTAAACCCAGACCAGGACTACACCAGACCCAGACCCAGACCCAGACCAGACCAAGACCAGGACTAGACTAGACCCAGACCAGACCAAGACCAGGACTAGACCAGACCCAGACCAGACCAAGACCAGGACAAGGACAAGACCAGACCCAGACCAGACCAAGACCAGGACAAGGACAAGACCAGACCAGACCAGACCCAGACCAAGACCAAGACCAGGACTAGACCAGACCAGACCCAGACCAGACCAAGACCAGGACTACACCAGACCCAGACCAGACCCAGACCAGACCCAGACCAGACCCAGACCAGACCCAGACCAGGACTAGACTAGACCCAGACCAAGACCAGGACAAGGACAAGGACAAGACCAGACCAGACCAGACCCAGACCAAGACCAAGACCAGGACTAGACCAGACCAGACCCAGACCAGACCAAGACCAGGACTACACCAGACCCAGACCAGACCCAGACCAGACCCAGACCAGACCCAGACCAGACCCAGACCAGGACTAGACTAGACCCAGACCAGACCAAGACCAGGACTACACCAGACCCAGACCAGACCAGGACAAGGACAAGACCAGACCCAGACCAAGACCAGGACTAGACCAGGACTAGACCAGACCCAGACCAGACCAAGACCAGACCAAGACCAGGACCAGGACAAGACCAGACCAGACCAGACCAAGACCAAGACCAAGACCAGACCAAGACCAGGACCAGGACAAGACCAAGACCAAGACCAGGACTAGCCTGGGTTAAAGTCACAGATTTGTGGTTTTCAGATCTGGCTCTCAGAAAGAACGTCCTAACGAATCCTTGAATCTGATTGGTCGAAATGTCCGCAGAACAGAACGAGACAAAAAAATCAAACTTTGGTTAAATCCAGAAAAACACGCCCAGGCTCAGAGGTCTGGGGTCATAGTAAATATATTTTTATGCACAAAACGCCCGGAGCCGATCCGTAAATCCGACTTCGTCCTGTGGTTTTCCTCCCGTTTGTGTCCAAACATTTTCTGTTTGTGTTTCACACTCTGGTCATGTGACCTCTGCGGTTGGTGCAGGTCAGACACAAGAGCAAAGAGGAGCTCACCTGTACACTCTCCCTCACCTGCCGTTTCACCTGCCTTTTCATCTGTTGTTTCACCTGTCATTTCTCCTGCTGTTTCACCTGCCGTCTCACTTGTCGTTTCACCTGCCGTTTCTCCTGCCGTTTCACCTGCTGTCTCACCTGTCATTTCACCTGTCGTTTCACGTGCCGTTTCATCTGTCGTTTCACTTGTTTTTTAATCTGGTGTTTCACCTGACAATTCACTTGTCGTTTCACCTGTTGTTTCATCTGTCGTTTGATCTGCCGTTTCACCTGCTGTTTCACCTGTCGTTTCATCTGGTGTTTCATCTTTCGTTTCACCTGTTGTTTCAGCTGTCGTTTAATCTAACGTTTCACCTGACATTTCACCTGTCGTTTAAACTGACGTTTCACTTGACGCTTCACCTGTCATTTCACTTGTCGTTTCATATGTCAATTCACCTGCCGTTTTATCTAGTGTTTCACTTGACTGTTCACCTGTCGTTTCACCTGACATTTCACCTGTGCATGGCTTACAGGACGGAGATCCATTCCAAGCATTACCTCCCTCCTCCTCCCTCCTCCTCCCTCCTCCTCCCTCCTCCTCCCTCCCCCTTCCCCTCCTCCTGCTTTGGCCCCGCCCCCTCACCTGTACTTTTCACCCGTGCATTTTAAGGACCTGTCAGAAGTTCAGACGTCCCATCTTCATCTGAGTCGCTCTTTCACCTCCGTAAGACCTCCAGGACTGAACCAGGACTGAACCGGGTCTAAACCAGGTCTGAACCAGGACTGAACCAGGACTGAACCAGGACTGAACCAGGACTGAACCAGGACCAGTCTGCAGGTAAGACCCTCTTTAAGCTGTGACGTTGTTCAAAGTGTTTTTATTTTAAACGTTTCAAATGATCTGAAAAGAAAGATTTGGATTTAAATATTTGCATTTTCCTGTTGGTGAAAAACACAAAACAAACTATGAAATGTCACAGCAACAACAGGAACTCAACCAGGACTAAACCAGGACTAAACCAGGACTAAACCAGGTCTTAACTATGTCTCAAACAGGACTGAAGCAAAACTAAACCAGGACTAAGCCAGGACTAAACCAAGTCTTAACCAGGTTCAAAGCAAAACATGATTAAAGCAGGACTAAGTCTAAACCAGATTTAAAGCTGGACTAAACCAGAACTAAACCAGGTCTAAACATGACTAAAGCCGGACTATAGAAGGACTAAAACAGGACTAAACCAGCTGTAAACCAGGACTAAACCAGGACTTTATGGAAACAATTTATAAAAACAATTTGCATGAAACCTTAAAGCGACATTTGATTTTCAAACAATGAAATGTGTAAATCTCTCCAAAACCTCCACAAATCACCAGTATTCACATGCATGTCCATCATGAGTATTCACATGCATGTCCATCACCAGTATTCACACATATGTCCATCACCAGTATTCACATGCATGTCCACCATGAGTATTCATACGCATGTCTATAACCAGTATTCACATGCATGTCCATCACCAGTATTCACACGCATGTCCATCACCAGTATTCACACGCATGTCCATCACCAGTATTCACATGCATGTCCATCATCAGTATTCACATGCATATCCATCACCAGTATTCACACGCCTGTCTATAACCAGTATTCACACGCACGTCCACCAGCACAGGTCCATCACCAGTATTCACACGCATGTCCATCACCAGTATTCACACGCCTGTCTATAATCAGTATTCAAACGCACGTCCATCACCAGTATTCACACTCATGTCCATCACTAGTATTCACACACATGTCCATCACCAGTATTCACACACATGTCCATCACCAGTATTCACACGCCTGTCTATAACCAGTATTCACATGCACGTCCATCACCAGTATTCACATGCATGTCTATAACCAGTATTCATACGCACGTCCACCAGCACATGTCCATCACCAGTATTCACACGCATGTCCATCACCAGTATTCACACGCCTGTCTATAACCAGTATTCAAACGCACGTCCATCACCAGTATTCACACTCATGTCCATCACCAGTATTCACACATATGTCCATCACCAGTATTCACACATATGTCCATCACCAGTATTCACATGCATGTCCATCATGAGTATTCATACGCATGTCTATAACCAGTATTCACATGCATGTCCATCACCAGTATTCACACGCATGTCCATCACCAGTATTCACACGCATGTCCATCACCAGTATTCACATGCATGTCCATCACCAGTATTCACATGCATATCCATCACCAGTATTCACATGCCTGTCTATAACCAGTATTCACACGCACGTCCACCAGCACATGTCCATCACTAGTATTCACACGCATGTCCATCACCAGTATTCACACGCCTGTCTATAATCAGTATTCAAACGCACGTCCATCACCAGTATTCACACTCATGTCCATCACCAGTATTCACACACATGTCCATCACCAGTATTCACACGCCTGTCTATAACCAGTATTCACATGCACGTCCATCACCAGTATTCACATGCATGTCTATAACCAGTATTCATACGCACGTCCACCAGCACATGTCCATCACCAGTATTCACATGCATGTCCATCACCAGTATTCACACGCCTGTCTATAACCAGTATTCAAACGCACGTCCATCACCAGTATTCACACTCATGTCCATCACCAGTATTCACACACATGTCCATCACCAGTATTCACACGCCTGTCTATAACCAGTATTCACATGCACGTCCATCACCAGTATTCACATGCATGTCTATAACCAGTATTCATACGCACGTCTACCAGCACATGTCCATCACCAGTATTCACACGCATGTCCATCACCAGTATTCACACGCCTGTCTATAACCAGTATTCAAACGCACGTCCATCACCAGTATTCACACTCATGTCCATCACCAGTATTCACACACATGTCCATCACCAGTATTCACACGCCTGTCTATAACCAGTATTCACATGCACGTCCATCACCAATATTCACATGCATGTCCATCACCAGTATTCACACGCATGTCCATCACCAGTATTCACACGCCTGTCTATAAACAGTATTCACGTGCATGTCCATCACCAGTATTCACACGCCTGTCTATATGCATGTCCATCACCAGTATTCACACGCCTGTCTATAAACAGTATTCACATGCATGTCCATCACCAGTATTCACACGCATGTCCATCACCAGTATTCACACGCCTGTCTATAACCAGTATTCACATGCACGTCCATCACCAGTATTCACATGCACATCCATCTGTCCATCATCAGTATTCAGCTGTATGTCCATCACCAGTATTCACACACACGTCCATCTGTCCATCCCAAGTATTCACATGCATGTCCATCACCAGTATTCACATGCATGTATCGTACTAAATTCTTTATTCTTTTTAATGTAAAAAAAACGAACTGTATTTTGTCACATTTGATTGAATAAAATCATAATTTTGGAATTTAAAAAATATTTGAATTGATTTAAGACGATTCTTTGTCGTCTTTTACTGTGAAACCCATGTCCTGGTTCAGTCCTGGTTTCGTTTTTATTCTTTGTGTTAAAACTTTTCTCATATTTCACTTTTCGTTTCTTGTCGCTCAGGGAATTTACACAAACAAAAGTGAATGTCCTTTGTCTGAGAATCAAGAGAACAATGGGAACTAAACCAGGACTAAAGCGGGTCTAAATCAGGACTAAAGCGGGTCTAAACCAGGACTAAAGCGGGTCTAAACCAGGACTAAAGCGGGTCTAAACCAGGACTAAAGCGGGTCTAAACC
>JAVJIX010000166.1:232500-237500 GCA_036785185.1 Paratrypauchen microcephalus
CACCGCTAACAGTGCCGAACTGGCTGACACTTTTCACTGCTCCGAAGACGCCTCTGAGCACCAGCCCTCACCACCCGACTCTGGTGCTCCAGGTACAGATGAACACTGTTGGCTTCAGCGAGGGGCTAGGTCTAAAGCCCCGATCAGCTCTACTCCAGTCCGGGCAGACCCCTGGATTGTCGTAGCCCGTAATGACTGCAGACAAGGTAAGCGAATCAACCGCTTGTCCTGCTCCTCCTCCCGTGATGGCTGCGGACATGGTAAGCGATCCTCTTCCACTATGAATGTAGTTTTGTCAAATAAATTCAATATCCTGGACCATGAGGATTTTCCCCCACTAACCCGCGCTCACAAGGGTTGGTTGGATTTCACCTCGGCTCCAAAATCAGACCGCCCCGGAGTTTGGGGCATGGCTATCAATGTGTCGCCACCAGCACTTCCCCAACTACAGCCCCAGTGCCGCCCGGAGATCTGGCCTTGCACGTGCCGGGTTTGTCCGCTAGGCGTGACGGGGGAAGACCCACTGTCCCCTCTCCGTGCGCGAGTGCCCCCCCCCCACTGCGGCTCCCTCGGCTGCGGCGTCCGGGCCAGGCCCGTCCGTGTTGATTTTTGGCTCTTCCATGGTCCTGCTCATGCAAGTAAACAAAGTAAACAAAGGCCACACCTCCTGTCACCCAGACGCTCTCGTGAAGGACATCATAGACTCTGTCCCTACCACCCTGTGTGACCATCCCAGGTTTAGACCTGGTCTAGTCCTGGTTTAGTCCAGGTTTAGACCTGGTTTAGACCTGGTCTAGTCCTGGTTTAGTCCAGGTCTAGTCCCGGTCTGGTCCCGGTCTGGTCCCGGTCTGGTCCTCATGTCTTAGTCCCGGTCTGGTCCTCATGTCTTAGTCCCGGTCTGGACTTCCTACGGATTCAGGGACTCATGTCTCCGCTGATACACAAAAATCCGCGAAACAGCAAGGCCGCGAAAAGTGAACCGCGATAGAGCGAGGGATCACTGTATTCAGAGACGAGCCGCATTTTAAATCAGACCAGTGATTTTAAATCAGTGATTTATTTCACACAATAATATAATAAACTCGTGCGTTTCCATAGTTACGGTTTCCGGGGGATGACAGAGAACTGCATGGTGGCGATCATTGTGGTAACGGTGCAGGACGTGATGAGCTGCTTCATCGACACCTTCGTCATCGGCATCGTGGTGGCTAAGATGGCGTCGGCGCGGAAACGGGCACAGACGGTGGGCTTCAGTCACTGCGCCGTGGTGAACCTGCGTAACGGTGCCCTCTGCTTGTCGTGGCGCGTCGGGGACTTCCGGCGCCACCACCTGGTGGAAGGTACCGCGCGCGCTCAGCTCGTACGCTCCACCTTACACTCCACCGGGAAAGTGGACGTCTCGTACCAGGACCTGGTGCTCGAGCAGAGTCATGTGGTCTTAGCCACGCCCACCACCATCACGCACCGCCTGGACGCCGCCAGCCCGCTGTACCACACCAGCCTCACCACGCTGCGCCAGGACGACTTCGAGCTGGTGGTGAGTTTCACGTACACGGACGACACCACCGGAATCCTGCACCAGACCCGCTCCTCCTACACCCCCGACGACATCCTGTGGGGGGCGCTGTTCCAGGAGATGATCCGAGTCACACGGAAGAACTACAAAGTGGACTACAGCCTGTTCAACCACACCGCCAAGGTACGAGACCGGGACCAGACCGGGACTAAACCAGGACCAGACCGAGACCAGACCGGGACCAGACCGAGACCAGACCAGGACTAAACCGGGACCAGACCGAGACCAGACCGGGACCAGACCGGGACCAGACCGAGACCAGACCGGGACTAAACAAGGACTAGACCGGGACTAAACCGGGACTAAACCGGGACTAAACAAGGACTAAACAAGGACTAAACCGGGACTAAACCGGGACTAAACAAGGACTAGACCGGGACTAAACCGGGACTAAACAAGGACTAAACAAGGACTAAACCGGGACTAAACCGGGAATAAACCGGGACTAAACAAGGACTAGACCAGGCCTAAACCGGGACTAAACTGGGACTAAAACAGGACTAAACAAAGACTAAACCAAGCCTAAACCAAGACTAAACCAGGCCTAAACCGGGCATAAACCAGGACTAAAACGGGCCTAAACTGGGACTAAACCGGGCCTAAACCAGGCCTAACCGTGGGACTAAACTGGGTCTAAACCGGGACTAAACCATCACTAAACCGGGCCTAAACCGGGACTAAACTAGGACTAAACTAGGACTAAACCAGGATTATAACAGGACTATAATAACGTCTTGTTATTTCAGGTGTTGGCGCCCCTCATAAGTGCATCTGAGTACGAGCAGAAGAAGCTCCTCAGGTTAAACGCTCATCGCCATTCGCCCTGCTCCTCAAACCGCCCTTCACCCCGCCATTCGCCCCGCCATTCGCCCCGCCCCTCCCCAGGACCCAAACCAAAACCTGGTCTGGACCAGGGTCTAGACCAGGATTTAAAGCAGAACCGGACCAGCGAGCCCCTCCTGAAGCCGCCGATCGTCTCTGTGCAGCTGGTCACGGAGAAGAGTCCAAACCCGAGTGCAACCGCGACCGAGGAAGAGAGCGCCAAGAGACAGGAAATGTAAACGGACAGGGGGCGGGGCTATTGTGGGGCGGGGCTGGTGGTGGGCGGGGCTGGTGGGACCAAATAAAACTATGGCAGGTTTTGTGATGTCTGTTACTGATGAAGATGTTTGTTGATGTTCTTGATATTCTTCATGGTGATACTCGTAGGTTTGGGCGGCGTCGCGACGTCGTTTTGGTCCAAATGTTAAAAAAAAACTCGACAGTGTGTCCGGCTTTCACAGAGGTCGAATTTTGTAGGATTCTTTTCTATTTTCACAACATAAACTTTTGAAAATGTTTAAATCCTCAAAGCTCCAAAAAGTGATCTTTGTCCGACTGAGCTTCGAACCGCTCTAGCAGCTCTCGCTCTGATTGGTCCAAACTCTCCACGCCGTGCTCTGATTGGTCCAAACTCCGTGCTCTGATTGATCCAAACTCTCCACGCCGTGCTCTGATTGGTCCAAACTCTGTGCTCTGATTGGTCCAAACACTGATTTAAAATGTCTAAATTCTAACAGAATGATCCACGTCGTAAATTGTAACTCGAGCTCACACACAAGCACAATGGGACGGATTTGAGTCTCCAGCAGAGGGCGATGTCGCTGATGAGTTTGTACCGAATTAAAATTAGATACTTTGGGAAAAATAATCCAAATCGGCACTAAAATATTGGGCCGATTTAGATCAATATCGGTCAATCTTTGATTGAAATGTCCTGAAAAGTTTTACCCACTGTTTATTTTTGTGCGAGTCTATAGAGAGGATATAAATGTGTATGTGTCCATTTGAACTTATATTCAGATTATGTTCCATTATCGGGTGGTGGAGAGTCCTCCTCAGGTGGAGGAGTTCAAGTATCTCGGGGTCTTGTTCTCGAGTGAGGGGAGGATGGAGCGTGAGATTGACAGGTGGATCGGTGCGGCGTCGGCAGTGATGCGGTCGCTGTACTGGACCGTTGTGGTGAAGAGGGAGCTGAGCCGAAAGGCAAAGCTCTCGATTTACCGTCGATCTACGTTCCTCCCCTCACCTATGGTCATGAGCTCTGGGTAATGACCGAAAGGACGAGATCGCCGATACAAGCGGCCGAAATGAGTTTCCTCCACAGAGTGGCTGGACGCTCCCTTAGAGATAGAGTGAGGAGCTCAGTCACACAGGAGGTGCTCAAAGTAGAGCCGCTGCTCCTACACGTGGAGAGGAGCAGCTGAGGTGGCTCGGGCGTCTGTTCCAGACGTCTCCCTCGGGAGGTGTTCCCGGCACGTACCACCGGGAGGAAGACTCAGGACACGCTGGAGGGACTATGACTGTGTGCACATGGTAGGATCAGATTGGATTTCTCCAAATCCGATCCCGTTACTCGGCGGGTGGTCTGTCATCCAATCCGAGTGCACATGAAACTCATGTAATCGGATAATGGTCAGCGACCTGGCCGGCTCCGCTACGCTAGGTGGCACTGTAGTCCAACTACTTCTGGGTGATGGCTACTCAATAAAAACACAACAAACTCTGTGGCAGTATACAAAGATGGCGCTCGAGGAGTTTGACGGAGCAGCATTGGTGTACGTGTTGTGCATTCTTTCTTCGCAGCCATGATTTCGTCTGACTTTTCCGGCAACAATCGCTACTTATGACGGCGTCAGTGCCTCCTGCCACTTCCGGGGGAAATCCCTGGCAAAAATTCCCATGCATGCGCAGTACGCCAATCCGATCCAGGGGTTCCAATCGGATTCGGGAAACCAATCCCTATACGATCCTTAGCCTGTGCACAATCCGTTTGCAGTCGGATTACACTCGTCCATGTGCATGCAGTGATTGTCTCCCGGCTGGCCTGGGAACGCTTTGGGGTTCCCCCGGAGGAGCTGGAGGAAGTGTCCGGGGTGAAGGAAGTCTGCTCAGACTGTTGCCTCGGATAAGAGGAAGAACATGGATGGATGTCGATCTTTGATTAAAATGTCCTGAAACGTTTTATCTGCTGTATTATTGTGGGAGGATATAGGATATAAATGTGTAAATATGTGTCCGTTTCAGAGTCATTTTGTGTTTTTTAACTTAAATTCAGATTATGTTCCGTTATTTGACATTGAAATTTGTGAATCCAGATGTGTCCAGGGGATTCTTTCTTTCTCTCTCTGTTCTGTGTTGTCCTTTTTCTCTCTCTCTTTATCCTCTCTCTCTGTTTGTCTCTCTCTGTTTGTGTCTCTCTCTGTCTCTCCGTCTCTCTCTCTCTCTCTCTGTTTGTCTCTGTTTGTCTCTCTCTCTGTTTGTGTCTCTCTCTGTCTCTCTCTCTCTCTCTCTCTCTGTTTGTCTCTCTGTTTGTGTCTCTCTCTGTTTGTCTCTCTCTCTCTCTTTTTGTCTCTCTCTCTCTTTCTCTCTGTTTGTCTCTCTC
>JAVJIX010000166.1:245000-290000 GCA_036785185.1 Paratrypauchen microcephalus
ACCAGGTCTGAACCAGGTCTATCCCAGGTCTATCCCAGGTCTATACCAGGTCTATCCCAGGTCTATCCCAGGTCTATCCCAGGTCTTAACCAGGTCTATCCCAGGTCTTAACCAGGTCTATCCCAGGTCTATCCCAGGTCTATCCCAGGTCTATCCCAGGTCTGAACCAGGTCTATCCCAGGTCTATCCCAGGTCTATCCCAGGTCTATCCCAGGTCTGAACCAGGTCTGAACCAGGTCTATCCCAGGTCTATCCCAGGTCTATCCCAGGTCTATCCCAGGTCTATCCCAGGTCTTAACCAGGTCTATCCCAGGTCTATCCCAGGTCTATCCCAGGTCTTAACCAGGTCTATCCCAGGTCTATCCCAGGTCTGAACCAGGTCTGAACCAGGTCTGAACCGGCTCCCCTCTGGAGGAGTCAGCGGGCCCTCTCTCTCTCTGTGGCCGGGCTGGGGGCTCTCGGGGGCGGCCTCAGAGCGGGGGGCGTGTCGGTGGGTCCGGTCCTCTTTATAACGGCTGCGCGCGCTGCTCCGGTCACACTCACGCGCCGGTACACGAGCGGACACGCACGAGACTTTTTCACGCGGACACATCACGGACACGAGCGCACGGTCCACGGCACGAGACACGACGCACGGCACGAGCGGGATTTACGAGCATGACGCAGCCACGCGACAGGTGAGTCCCGGAAACTCCCGGAGGATCAAGTTTAATTATTGAAGAAAACTAAATTTACCGCTCAGATTTTAAACAAAGGAGGAATTAGGCTGATTATTTACATATTTAACTTTTAATTAACACACACCAAAATAATATAACCGGGTCTAAACCAGGACTAAACTGGGTCTAAACCAGGTCTAAAACAGGTCTAAACCAGGACTAAACTGGGTCTAAACCAGGACTAAACCAGGTCTAAACTGGGTCTAAACCAGGTCTAAAGCAGGTCTAAAACAGGTCTAAACCAGGTCTAAACCAGGACTAAACCAAGTCTAAACCAGGACTAAACCAGGTCTAAACCAGGTCTAAAGCAGGTCTAAAACAGGTCTAAACCAGGTCTAAACCAGGTCTAAACCAGGATTAAACCAGGTCTAAACCAAGTCTAAACCGGGTCTAAACCAGGTCTAAACCAGGTCTAAAGCAGGTCTAAAACAGGTCTAAACCAGGTCTAAACCAGGACTAAACTAGGTCTAAACCAGGTCTAAACCAGGTCTAAACCAGGTCTAAACCAGGACTAAACTGGGTCTAAACCAGGACTAAACCAGGTCTAAACTGGGTCTAAACCAGGTCTAAAGCAGGTCTAAAACAGGTCTAAACCAAGTCTAAACCAGGACTAAACCAGGTCTAAGCCAGGTCTAAAGCAGGTCTAAAACAGGTCTAAAACAGGTCTAAACCAGGTCTAAACCAGGATTAAACCAGGTCTAAACCAAGTCTAAACCGGGTCTAAACCAGGACTAAACCAGGTCTAAACCAGGACTAAACCAGGCTCCTACAGCTCCGCTCAAACAGTGAGAGATACAGGACTACATTCATACCATACTCCATACAACTGTACAACAACTCACTCTTATGTAACAGATAATACTCCCTACAACTGTACACAGCTGGTACTGAACATCATATTTGATACTGTATTTAATATTGACTACTACTTTTTTATTTAAATCTGATTGTACATATATATTTATTATCATTATCTTATGTATATAATTGTGTCTCATCTGACACAGGTCTGTCGCTCTTTGGTGCTTTTCTATTTTTCTTCTTGTTCTTTCACCCTCTGTTTTTATATTGTTTATTATATTTGATGAGTGAGCTACAGTACCAAAGCAATTTCCCTTGTGGATCAATAAAGTTAGTCTAAGTCTAAGTCTAAACCAGGACTAAACCAGGTCTAAACCAGGACTAAACCAGGACTAAATCAGGTCTAAACCAGGACTAAACCAGGACTAAACCAGGTCTAAACCAGGTCTAAACCAGGACTAAACCAGGTCTAAACCAGGACTAAACTAGGTCTAAACCAGGACTAAACCAGGACTAAACCAGGACTAAACTAGGTCTAAACCAGGTCTAAACCAGGTCTAAACCAGGTCTAAATCAGGTCTAAACCAGGACTAAATCAGGTCTAAACCAGGACTAAACCAGGACTAAACCAGGTCTAAACCAGGACTAAACCAGGACTAAACCAGGACTAAACTAGGTCTAAACCAGGTCTAAACCAGGTCTAAACCAGGACTAAACCAGGACTAAACCAGGACTAAATCAGGTCTAAACCAGGACTAAACCAGGTCTAAACCAGGTCTAAATCAGGTCTAAACCAGGTCTAAATCAGGTCTAAACCAGGACTAAACCAGGACTAAACCAGGTCTAAACCAGGTCTAAACCAGGACTAAACCAGGTCTAAACCAGGACTAAACTAGGTCTAAACCAGGTCTAAACCAGGACTAAACCAGGACTAAATCAGGTCTAAACCAGGACTAAACCGGGTCTAAACCAGGTCTAAACCAGGACTAAACCAGGACTAAACCAGGTCTAAACCAGGACTAAACCAGGACTAAACCAGGTCTAAACCAGGACTAAACCAGGACTAAACCAGGACTAAACTAGGTCTAAACCAGGTCTAAACCAGGTCTAAACCAGGTCTAAATCAGGTCTAAACCAGGACTAAATCAGGTCTAAACCAGGACTAAACCAGGACTAAACCAGGTCTAAACCAGGACTAAACCAGGACTAAACCAGGACTAAACTAGGTCTAAACCAGGTCTAAACCAGGTCTAAACCAGGACTAAACCAGGACTAAACCAGGACTAAATCAGGTCTAAACCAGGACTAAACCAGGTCTAAACCAGGACTAAACTAGGTCTAAACCAGGTCTAAACCAGGACTAAACCAGGACTAAATCAGGTCTAAACCAGGACTAAACCGGGTCTAAACCAGGTCTAAACCAGGACTAAACTAGGTCTAAACCAGGACTTAATCAGGTCTAAACCAGGTCTAAACCAGGACTAAACCAGGTCTAAACCAGGACTAAACCATGTACAAACCAGGTATAAACCAGGTCTAAACCGGGTCTAAACCAGGACTAAACCGGGTCTAAACCAGGATTAAACCAGGACTAAACCAGGTCTAAACCAGGACTAAACCAGGTCTAAACCAGGACTAAACCATGTACAAACCAGGTATAAACCAGGTCTAAACCGGGTCTAAACCAGGACTAAACCGGGTCTAAACCAGGATTAAACCAGGACTAAACCAGGTCTAAACCAGGACTAAACCAGGACTAAATCAGGTCTAAACCAGGACTAAACCAGGACTAAACCAGGTCTAAACCAGGTCTAAACCAGGACTAAACCAGGACTAAACTAGGTCTAAACCAGGACTAAACCAGGACTAAATCAGGTCTAAACCAGGACTAAACCGGGTCTAAACCAGGTCTAAACCAGGACTAAACTAGGTCTAAACCAGGTCTAAACCAGGACTAAACCATGTACAAACCAGGTATAAACCAGGTCTAAACCGGGTCTAAACCAGGACTAAACCGGGTCTAAACCAGGTCTAAACCAGGACTAAACCAGGTCTAAACCAGGTCTAAACCAGGACTAAACTGGGTCTAAACCAGGATTAAACCAGGACTAAACTAGGTCTAAACCAGGTCTAAACCAGGTCTAAACTAGGTCTAAACCAGGTCTAAACCAGGACTAAACTAGACCTGGTTTAGACCTGGTTTAGACCTAAACCGGGACTAAACCGGGTCTAAACCAGGTCTATACCAGGACTAAACCAGGACTAAACCAGGACTAAACCAGGTCTAAACCAGGACTAAACCAGGTCTAAACCAACTTTTACCACTCAGGTTTAATAAAAATGTGATTAGGCTGTTTATTTGCATATTTCTCATATTTATATTAATTTAACACACCAAAATATTCACCAAGATCAGAAATGACACTGGGAATTTCCAAACGCTCTGTTCCACCTTGTGATGTCATCAAGTGGTCGTTTTCAAGTTCTTTTTCCCTTTAGTTCAGTCGAGATCGGCAATTCCAGAGGCTGAAAAAACGATCCAAGTGATTCTAGTGAAGGTGTGTGGAGTGTAAAAACACAGTGGAGCACTTCCTGTATCGCCACATGATGACATCACCAGGTGAAACAGTGTTTTCATGTGTTTTCTGAGCGTTTGTGATGAGGAAACTACATGATAAGAGAATATAGTGTAAAATGGGCCCGTTAAGATGTGCAAATTTACAAATTTAATTCATATTTTTGTGTTTGTTTTTTTTTTTAAAAACTGTACGCACACTTTGTTTACTGTTAGAAAATCCTGTTAAATCTAAGTTATTTTTGCATTTCAGTATTTTTGTAGAGCAAAAATCACAACAGGGGCCAGATTATTGAAACTGAAATGATAAAAAACTGTGGCGCTCTCAGGTTTAATATTTGTGATGAACTTTGGCTCATTTTCCAAAACAAATCACAAAGAAATATTTCAATTTATGCAGTGAAATTTCATCAGATTTTTTTTTTCTTTTTAAATCTGATGCAACGTCTCAATGTGGACAGGAAACAGACCTTACCCAGGTCTAAACCAGGTCTAAACCAGGTCTAAACCAGGACTAAACCAGGTCTAAACCAGGTCTAAACCAGGTCTAAACCAGGACTAAACCAGGTCTAAACCAGGTCTAAACCAGGTCTAAACCAGGACTAAACCAGGTCTAAACCAGGTCTAAACCAGGACTAAACCAGGTCTAAACCAGGTCTAAACCAGGTCTAAACCAGGACTAAACCAGGTCTAAACCAGGTCTAAACCAGGACTAAACCAGGTCTAAACCAGGTCTAAACCAGGACTAAACCGGGTCTAAACCAGGTCTAAACCAGGTCTAAACCAGGTCTAAACCAGGACTAACCCAGGTCTAAACCAGGTCTAAACCAGGACTAAACCAGGTCTAAACCAGGTCTAAACCGGGACTAAACCGGGTCTAAACCGGGTCTAAACCAGGTCTAAACCAGGTCTAAACCAGGTCTAAACCAGGACTAAACCAGGTCTAAACCAGGTCTAAACCAGGTCTAAACCAGGACTAAACCAGGTCTAAACCAGGTCTAAACCAGGTCTAAACCAGGTCTAAACCGGGACTAAACCAGGTCTAAACCAGGTCTAAACCAGGTCTAAACCAGGTCTAAACCAGGTCTAAACCAGGTCTAAACCAGGTCTAAACCAGGTCTAAACCAGGACTAAACCAGGTCTAAACCAGGTCTAACCCAGGTCTAAACCAGGTCTAAAGCAGGACTAAACTAGGTCTAAACCAGGTCTAACTCAGGTCTAAACCAGGACTAACACAGGTCTAAACCAGGACTAACACAGGTCTATACCGGCAGTAGTTCAGTTGGTTGAGCGTTTGTCCACTGATCCAAAGGTTGGTGGTTCAAATCCTTTTGACATAAGAAACATCAGTGGTTGGTACGATTCCAGTTCCCACAGATGAACGCTGCTGTTGTGTCCTTGGGCAGGACACTGTTCTTACTGTAAATAGTGGCCGTTTACGTTCACGTTTTTGTACAGTTCAGTTTTGGTGTAAACCTCAAACGGGTCAGACCAGAGCCAGAGCCACAGCTTCCTGTTCCACCTCCAGAACATACAAGAAGATCAGGTTTCTATGACGACACAGTCACCACAAACCTGCACCTGCACAAGAACCTAACCAGGATCATAACCAGATCTGAGGAGGGTCCAGAGAGGTCCTGACCAGGATCATAACCAGATCTTCTCTGAACACTTTTAAAAAGCAGATAGGACTCACTTAAAATCATTTTATTTAAGGATTTACAGATGTTCACAGTTTGGCCATTTGAAACTAAAAAGATTTTACTTCCTGGTTGTAAATGATGACATCACAGCGTGTTACCGAGCAACCGTGAAGTCCACGAGCGCTTGCTCCTCCACACTCTGTTCAATTGGAATTTATCAATTAAACTTTATTTAATATTGAAAATGCTTTTGTTTCATTTGTGCCGTGTGAGCAGAACAACATAAAGTGAATCAAAATTTTGGGGGGCAAGGTGAGAGTTCAGCCTCCTGACAGTCTGGTGGATGAAGCTGTTTGACAGTCTGGTGGATGAAGCTGTTTGACAGTCTGGTGGATGAAGCTGTTTGACAGTCTGGTGGATGAAGCTGTTTGACAGTCTGGTGGAGTGGGCCCGGAGACTCTGGTACCTTCTCCCCGAGGGCAGGAGGCTGAAGAGGCTGTGTGAGGGGTGGCTCGGGTCACCCACAATGCTGGACGCTCTGCGGGTGAGCCGGGTGTTAGAAATGTCCCGGAGGGAGGGGAGAGAGACACCAGCGTCAGACTCCTCTGCCGCCGCAGCTGCCCTGGGGCAGACTGAAGCACCTGCGTGAAGTTGGCCTCCATCAGACACACCCCCACACTGAAGCTCCCGGTGTACGTGCACGCTCGTCTACGTGCACACACATATACGTGCAAACATGTGCACACTCATAAGTGCACACTCGTACATGTGCACATGTACGTGCACACTGGTACGTGCACACTCATACGTGCACACACTCGTACGTGCACACTTGCACATGCACACTCGTATACGTGCACACTGGTACGTGCACACAAGTACGTGCACATACTAATATGGGCACACTCGTATACGTGCACACACATGTACATGCACACTTGTATACGTGCACACTCGTATACGTGCACACTGGTACGTGCACACACATGTACATGCACACTCGTATACATGCACACACTGGTACGTGCACACTGGTACGTGCACACACATGTACGTGCACACACATGTACGTGCACACACATGTACGTGCACAGATATGTACGTGCACAGATATGTACGTGCACAGATATGTATGTGCACACTCGTACACGTGCACACTGGTACGTGCACACTCGTACACGTGCACACTGGTACACGTGCACACTGGTACACGTGCACACTCGTACACTTGCACACTGGTACGTGCACACTCGTACACGTGCACACTGGTACACGTGCACACTCGTACACGTGCACACTGGTACACGTGCACACTGGTACACGTGCACACTCGTACACGTGCACACTCGTACACGTGCACACTGGTACACGTGCACACTCATACACGTGCACACTGGTACACGTGCACACTGGTACACGTGCACACTGGTACACGTGCACACTGGTACGTGCACACTCGTACACGTGCACACTCGTACACGTGCACACTGGTACACGTGCACACTGGTACGTGCACACTCGTACACGTGCACACTGGTACACGTGCACACTGGTACGTGCACACTGGTACACGTGCACACTGGTACACGTGCACACTGGTACGTGCACACTCGTACACGTGCACACTGGTACACGTGCACACTGGTACGTGCTCTCAGACTTTGTCTTGTATCAAGAGGTTTAATCCCAACAACAGGAGCTGAACCTGAACACAAAGTCTCTATCAGCACACGTGCACATGCCTGGACCCTCGTGCATGTGTGTGTACGTGCACATGCCTGGACCCTCGTTACGTGCACATGCCTGGACCCTCGTGCATGTGTGTGTACGTGCACATGCCTGGACCCTCGTGCGCCCTCGTTACGTGCACATGCCTGGACCCTCGTGCGCCCTCGTTACGTGCACATGCCTGGACCCTCGTGCGCCCTCGTTACGTGCACATGCCTGGACCCTCGTGCATGTGTGTGTACGTGCACATGCCTGGGATGCAGAGCTGTTGTTGGATTTAGAAGCTCTGCACCTGTCGCACATTTGTCCCATTCACTTCAGCTACTGCCCCTGTAGTACTACTAACAGTAGTACTAACAGTACTACTAACAGTACTACTAACAGTAGTACTAACAGTACTACTAACAGTAGTACTAACAGTACTACTAACAGTAGTACTAACAGTACTACTAACAGTACTACTAACAGTAGTACTAACAGTACTACTGTTAGTAGTACTAACAGTACTACTAACAGTAGTAGTAGTAGTAGTAGTACTAACAGTACTACTAACAGTACTACTAACAGTAGTACTAACAGTAGTAGTAGTAGTAATAGTAGTAGTAATAGTAGTAGCAGTAATAGTAGCAGTAGTAGTAGTAATAGTAGCAGTAGTAGTAGTAGTAGTAGTAACAGCAGTAGCAGTAGTAGTAATAGTAGTAGTAGTAGTACTTTTTGCAGTAAACAGAGATGTTTCTAGGTGACAGTTCTAATGAGGAAAGTCTCTGCAGAGATCGAACCTCTGAGGACCTGGACCAAAACAAGGACTAACCCAGAACTGAACCAGGTCTGAGGACTAACCCAGAACTGAACCAGGTCTGAGGACTAACCCAGAACTGAACCAGGTCTGAGGACTAACCCAGAACTGAACCAGGTCTGAGGACTAACCCAGAACTGAACCAGGTCTACAGACTACCTCAGAATTAAGTTATTTTATCAAATAGTCCAGAACCCCAAAGTGGAGTCTAGAATCCAGTTATGATCCAGTTATGATCCGGTTATGATCTGGTTATGATCCGGTTATGATCCGGTTATGATCCGGTTATGATCCAGTTATGATCCAGTTATGATCCGGTTATGATCTGGTTATGATCCGGTTATGATCCAGTTATGATCCAGTTATGATCCGGTTATGATCTGAGTAGACCCAAGCAGGACTTTCTGTGAGAATTCTTTTTGACTGATGATGTAATGACTCAGATGTTATGTAAAGATCTGACCTTTCACAGGAGTTCATGAGACCTGCTCGAGTCCAGAAACCGGGCCAAAACAAACTGGACCAGGACTGGACCAGGACTGGACCAGGACCAAACCAGAAGACTGGACCAGGACTGGACCCGGACTAAAGAAGGACTGGACAAAGACCTGAGGTGAGGAGGACAGTGGTCAGACTCAGGTGGGCAGCTGTAGGTTTGAGAAGATTCTGGACCATCTGATCCTGAGCAGGTCCTGCTCTGGTCACAAAGTCTAAACTCTACAGATCTGCCCCTCCCTCTCTCAGATGTATTTACCCCCCTCTGTCTCTCCACAGATGACCGGTGCGTCTCACTGACCCCCTCCCCGTGGCGGACGTCTCGTTTCTTTCTCTCTTCGTGGCCGCCTCTCGTCTTCGCTCTGGGGCAGGTGCTTCAGCGCTTCCTTCAGAAGCTCCAGCTCGAGGGGATGGGAAGCGCTCGAGTCAACAGTCGACACGTTAGCACCAGCCGCTACAACGCCGTGTCCTCGGACGAGATGAAGCTAACCGCTAACACGGCTAACGGCAAAGCTAAACCGGCTCCGCCGCACAGCCGCTTCGTGAAGAAGGACGGTCACTGTAACGTGCACTTCGTAAACGTGAGCGGGCGAGGCCAGCGGTACCTGGCCGACCTGTTCACCACCTGTGTGGACGTGCGCTGGAGGTACATGCTGCTGATCTTCTTCCTGGCCTTCATCCTGTCCTGGCTCCTCTTCGGCCTCGTCTTCTGGCTCCTGGCGTTGCTCCACGGCGACCTGGAGGTCGGCGGTCACAGGAGATGCGTGTCTAACGTGAGCACCTTCACCGCGGCCTTCCTCTTCTCCGTGGAAACGCAGACGACCATCGGCTACGGCTACAGGTACGTGACGGAGGAGTGCCCGCTGGCCGTGTTCGCCGTGGTGCTGCAAAGCATTCTGGGATGCATCATCGACGCCTTCATCATCGGCGCCGTCATGGCCAAGATGGCCAAACCCAAGAAGCGTAACGAGACACTAGTGTTCAGTGAAAACGCCGTGATCGCGCTGAGAGACGGGCGCCTCTGCCTCATGTGGAGAGTGGGGAACCTGAGGAGGAGCCACCTGGTGGAGGCGCACGTGCGAGCGCAGCTGCTGCGCTCACGAGTGACGGAGGAGGGCGAGTTCATCCCTCTGGACCAGAGCGACATAAACGTGGGCTTTGACAGCGGAGTGGACAGAATCTTCCTGGTGTCTCCCATCACCGTGGTGCACGTGATCGATGAGAACAGCCCCCTGTACTCGCTCAGCCGCTCCGGCCTCCAGGGGGCGGACTTTGAGGTGGTGGTGATTCTGGAGGGGATGGTGGAGGCCACAGCCATGACCACACAGTGTAGAAGCTCCTACCTCGCACATGAAATCCTCTGGGGCCAGCGCTTTGAGCCTGTGCTGTTTGAGGATAAGAACTGTTACAGAGTCGACTACTCCAGGTTTCATAAGACCTACGAGGTCCCCAGCACCCCCAACTGCAGCGCACGAGAACTGGACCAAGACCGAGACCTGGCCCAGGGCAAGTACCTGCTCCACCAGCCGCTCTTCTGCTACGAGAACGAGATAGAACCTGAGGAGAACGAGATGGAACCTGAGGAGAACGAGATGGAACCTGAGAAACACGAGGAACTGGAGGAGACAGACGAGATGAGGGCGGACAGAGAGGTGATGGAGGAGAGGGAGACAGAGGAGGGGGAGGAGTCAGAGGATCTCACAGACACTATGTCCGAGGGGGCGCCGGAGAGCACCCCGAACTCCGACCTGACCTCTGACCCCAGCCCTCGACCGCTGAGGAGGGAGTCGCAGATTTAATGCTTAAATACAGTTTCTGACTTTCATTGAAGATCTGCCTCTTAAAGGGGCGGCGAGCTCTTAAAGGGGCGTGTGACGGTACGGCACGATGAGGGGGCGGGGCCTGAGGGAAAGGGGTGAGGCCTGAGGAAAAGGGGCGGGGCCACGTATCTGTCACTGTTTCACATGGAGAGAACCTGTTTTACTGTTGGAGCTCGTCGTTTAACAAAACAAAACTTCAGGTCGGTTTTTTGTCGGTTTGGGCCCTTTAACGCTCCGAGTTCAGCGAAGCCAGAGTCACGAGTTTTGGACGGGACGGTTTTGGACGGGTTTCTCTCGTGTGTTATCAAAAATGGTGTTTTCAGGAGGTGGACGCCGTTTTCGGTTTAGGTTTTCGGTTTCTTCATAAATCTGAGTTTGACCTGAAGCTTCACTATGTCACTTTTCCGGTGGGTGGTCTGCTAGACGCCGGTCTACATGGAGATGTTGATGCTTTGCCTGGCAGGTTCCACACTACGGCATTAAACATGACTATCCTGTGTTTCTTTCTTGCGTTTATTGCTCAAACGTACAGAATTCTTGGAGCAAACGTAGATCTGACCTCCGCCTGAAAAACGACATCGTGAACCTTCAGGTCAAACTCAGATTTATGAAGAAACCGAAAACCTAAACCGAAAACGGCGTCCACCTCCTGAAAACACCATTTTTGATAACACACGAGAGAAACCCGTCCAAAACCGTCCCGTCCAAAACTCGTGACTCTGGCTTCGCTGAACTCGGACCGTTAAAGGGCCCAAACCGACAAAAAACCGACCTGAAGTTTTGTTTTGTTTCATTCACACATTTAACAAAACCCAACAAACCTGCAGATTCAGTTCCAAACTCTGTTCCACCTTGTGATGTCATCATGTGGCGATACAGGAAGTGCTCCACTGTGTTTTTAAACTCCAACACCTTCGCCAGAATCACTTGGATTGGATTTTAGCCCTGAAATCGCAGATCTCTACAGATCTAAAGGTAAAAGGAGCTGTTCACTTGAAAACTACCACTTGATGACATCACGAGGTGGAACAGAGCGTTTGGAGCTTTGGAGATGTAGACAGACGAATAATGAAGAGTTCCTCAAACATGTGAATGAAACAAACACAACTCCAGCTCTAATTAATGACAGGATTTGTAATTAATTAATCTAATTAATCATATTTAAATCGAGAGAGAGAAAGAATCCAAATTCTTTAAGCGTGGTTTGGTGGTTTGGTGGTTTGTTGGTTTGGTGGTTTGGTGGTTTATTGGTTTGGTCATTTGTTGGTTTGTTGGTTTGGTGGTTTGTTGGTTTGGTGGTTTGGTGGTTCGTTGGTTTGGTAGTTTGTTGGTTTGGTGGTTTGTTGGTTTGGTGGTTCGTTGGTTTGGTGGTTTGGTAGTTTATTGGTTTGGTAGTTTGTTGGTTTGGTGGTTTATTGGTTTGGTCATTTGTTGGTTTGGTGGTTCGTTGGTTTGGTGGTTTGGTAGTTTGTTGGTTTGGTGGTTTGTTGGTTTGGTGGTTTGGTGGTTTGGTGGTTTGGTGGTTTGTTGGTTTGGTGGTTTGTTGGTTTGGTGGTTCGTTGGTTTGGTGGTTTGGTAGTTTATTGGTTTGGTAGTTTGTTGGTTTGGTGGTTTGTTGGTTTGGTGGTTCGTTGGT
Source organism: Paratrypauchen microcephalus (assembly GCA_036785185.1). NCBI lineage: Eukaryota > Metazoa > Chordata > Actinopteri > Gobiiformes > Gobiidae > Paratrypauchen > Paratrypauchen microcephalus. The sequence goes on from JAVJIX010000166.1 coordinate 257,214, forward strand.
TTGGTGGTTTGGTAGTTTATTGGTTTGGTAGTTTGTTGGTTTGGTGGTTTGTTGGTTTGGTGGTTCGTTGGTTTGGTGGTTTGGTAGTTTATTGGTTTGGTAGTTTGTTGGTTTGGTGGTTCGTTGCTTTGGTGGTTTGGTGATTTGTTGGTTTGGTGTTTCGTTGGTTTGGTGGTTCGTTGGTTTGGTGGTTTGGTAGTTTGTTGGTTTGGTGGTTTGTTGGTTTGGCGGTTTGGTGGTTTGGTGAAGTGAGCTCACACTCGCTCTATCACCGGTAACGATGGAACTTGTCCGGACGTTTTTGTCGTTCAAATGATCCGTCAGGCTGGAGGAAAATTCTTTTTTACAAAAGCTCCAAATCACGGCGTTCTTGTTGATCATCTCGTCTTCGTTATTTTTTAGGGCTGTCAGTTTAACACGTTAATTAGATTAATTAATTCCACTGCAAATTAACTCAATTAATTATGAGTGTGAATTCAATGCACATTTTAAATTTGGCGTGCGGCGAGCGAATCGCTGCCAGGGCCTTTGAACGGCGAGTTTATTTTATAAAAAGAATGAAGACGAGATGATCAACAAGAACGCCGTGATTTGTCGCTTTTGTCAAAAAGAATTTTCCGATCACCGACGCTGCTCCAGCCTGACGGATCAATTGAACGATAAACACGTCCGGACAAGTTCCATCGTTACCGGTGACAGAGCGAGTGTGAGCGCACTTCACCAAACCAACAAACCGCCAAACCACCAAACCGACAAACCGCCAAACTGCCAAACCGACAAACTGACAAACTGACAAACCAACAAACTGACAAACCACCAAACCGACAAACCAACAAACTGACAAACCGACAAACCGACAAACCACCAAACCAACAAACCACCAAACCACCAAACCGACAAACTGACAAACCACCAAACCAACAAACCGCCAAACCGACAAACCGACAAACTGACAAACCACCAAACCACCAAACCGACAAACTGACAAACTGACAAACCAACAAACCACCAAACCGACAAACCACCAAACCGACAAACCGACAAACCGACAAACTGACAAACCGACAAACTGACAAACCACCAAACCAACAAACCGACAAACCACCAAACCACCAAACCGACAAACCGACAAACCGACAAACTGACAAACCGACAAACTGACAAACCACCAAACCAACAAACCGACAAACCACCAAACCACCAAACCGACAAACTGACAAACCACCAAACCGACAAACCACCAAACCGACAAACCGACAAACTGACAAACCACCAAACCGACAAACCGACAAACCACCAAACCACCAAACCGACAAACCGACAAACCACCAAACCACCAAACCGACAAACCGACAAACCACGCTCACAGTTTCAGAAACGAATGAGCAAAGCGACGACTTGAAAACTGACAAACCCAATCGCAAAGTGAGTTCATTCGCTCTCGATCTCTCTCACACTCTTAAAATGTGATTAATTAGATTAATTAATTACAAATCCTGTAATTAATTAGATTCAATTTTTAATGCCTGACAGCACTATTCTTTTTGTAAATAAAGTTGCCGTTCCAAGGCCGTGGCGGCGATTCGCTCGCCCCCTGAGTCGAGTCCATGTCGGGCTTTATTTGTTTGAATTGCCGCTCATAATTAATTGCATTAATTTTTATAACACGTTCATTTGCAGTGTAATGAATTAATGTAATTAACTCTTTAAACAGCCCTAATTAGAACATGGCTTAGAGCTCACAGGAGTCTGTACTGTACGAGCTCTGGGGCGCTGGGGCAGTTGTTAGACAACTGCTGCAACTGCCCCCCCCCCCCCACACACACACACACACACACACACACACGAAGGGGGAGGGGTCAGGGGGAACACCTGTTTGATGGAAAATAGCTTAAATTCTGCTCTAAAAATGTCTCTGGACAGAATCAGACCTGGTCTAACCAGGACTAAACCAGGTCTAAACCAGGACTAAACCAGGTCTAAATCAGGACTAAACCAGGACTAAACCAGGTCTAAACCAGGACTAAATCAGGACTAAACCAGGTCTAAACCAAGACTAAACCAGGTCTAAACCAGGTCTAAACCAGGACTAAACCAGGTCTAAACCAGGTCTAAACCAGGACTAAACCAGGTCTAAACCAGGACTAAACCAGGTCTAAACCAGGTCTAAACCAGGACTAAACCAGGTCTAAATCAGGACTAAACCAGGACTAAACCAGGTCTAAACCAGGACTAAATCAGGACTAAACCAGGTCTAAACCAAGACTAAACCAGGTCTAAACCAGGTCTAAACCAGGACTAAACCAGGTCTAAACCAGGTCTAAACCAGGACTAAACCAGGACTAAACCAGGTCTAAACCAGGACTAAACCAGGTCTAAACCAGGTCTAAACCAGGACTAAACCAGGTCTAAATCAGGGCTAAAGGAGGTCTAAACCAGGTCTAAATCAGGACTAAACCAGGTCTAAACCAGGACTAAACCAGGTCTAAACCAGGTCTAAACCAGGTCTAAACCAGGACTAAACCAGGTCTAAACCAGGTCTAAACCAGGTCTAAACCAGGACTAAACCAGGTCTAAACCAGGACTAAACCAGGTCTAAACCAGGTCTAAACCAGGACTAAACCAGGTCTAAACCAGGACTAAACCAGGTCTAAACCAGGTCTAAACCAGGACTAAACCAGGTCTAAACCAGGACTAAACCAGGTCTAAACCAGGTCTAAACCAGGTCTAAACCAGGACTAAACCAGGTCTAAACCAGGTCTAAACCAGGACTAAACCAGGTCTAAATCAGGGCTAAAGGAGGTCTAAACCAGGTCTAAATCAGGTCTAAACCAGGTCTAAACCAGGTCTAAACCAGGACTAAACCAGGTCTAAATCAGGACTAAACCAGGTCTAAACCAGGTCTAAACCAGGTCTAAATCAGGGCTAAACCAGGTCTAAATCAGGACTAAACCAGGTCTAATCCAGGACGTCAATAAAAACGTTTGTACAAATCCATCAATAAAAACGTTTGTACAAATCCATCAATAAAAATGTCACAGCTGCAGGTTCAGGTTTTTCAATATAAAGTGAACTGGAGCCAGAGACTGTGGATCAGGAAGTGCCCCCGTGCTCACTTCCTGTTTGGACATTTTTAGCAGCTTCGGGTTGTTGCTTCTTCTTCTTCATTGACGTTTCAGTTTTGGTGTAACTCCAAAAGGATCATTTTCACTGAGCTGGTCTCACAATCGCAAAAAAAAAAAAAACCTGGTTAAAAATGTTCCGCAGTGGTTCTTTTTCACGTGAAGCAGTGGGTTTGGACAGAAGCGTGAACTGGCATCAGGGTCAAACTGTAACTTTAATGTGTCGTTTGAATGTGTAAAGCTCTTATATTCTGTTTAGACCGAGATCCTCTGTGTTTTTAAAGTCCACACCGCGTCAGACTGTTTCCTGACATCCTCTTTACCAGGACTAAACCAGGACTAAACCAGAACTAAACCAGGTCTAAACCAGGACTAAACCAGGACTAAACCAGGACTAAACCAGGACTAAACCAGGTCTAAACCAGGTCTAAACCAGGACTAAACCAGGTCTAAACCAGGACTAAACCAGGACTAAACCAGGTCTAAACCAGGACTAAACCAGGACTAAACCAGGTCTAAACCAGGACTAAACCAGGACTAAACCAGGTCTAAACCAGGACTAAACCAGGTCTAAACCAGGACTAAACCAGGACTAAACCAGGTCTAAACCAGGACTAAACCAGGTCTAAACCAGGACTAAACCAGGACTAAACCAGGACTAAACCAGGTCTAAACCAGGTCTAAACCAGGACTAAACCAGGTCTAAACCAGGACTAAACCAGGACTAAACCAGGTCTAAACCAGGACTAAACCAGGACTAAACCAGGTCTAAACCAGGACTAAACCAGGTCTAAACCAGGACTAAACCAGGACTAAACCAGGTCTAAACCAGGACTAAACCAGGTCTAAACCAGGACTAAACCAGGACTAAACCAGGTCTAAACCAGGACTAAACCAGGTCTAAATCAGGGCTAAACCAGGACTAAACCAGGTCTAAATCAGGACTAAACCAGGTCTAAATCAGGACTAAACCAGGTCTAAACCAGGACTAAACCAGGTCTAAATCAGGACTAAACCAGGTCTAAACCAGGACTAAACCAGGTCTAAATCAGGACTAAACCAGGTCTAAATCAGGACTAAACCAGGTCTAAACCAGGACTAAACCAGGTCTAAACCAGGTCTAAATCAGGGCTAAACCAGGACTAATCCAGGACTAAACCAGGTCTAAACCAGGACTAAATCAGGACTAAACCAGGACTAAACCAGGACTAAACCAGGTCTAAACCAGGACTGAACCAGGACTGAACCAGGTCTAAACCAGGTCTAAATCAGGACTAAACCAGGTCTAAACCAGGACTGAACCAGGACTGAACCAGGTCTAAATCCCGTAGAATCCAGGAGCTTTTGTGCTGCTAACGCTGTCACCAAACACAGTATTATATTATTTTTATTATTTTTATTGTAATTCTATGGTTTTTGACAAAGGTTTTTGACGACTTCTGGTACAGAGTTTGTACAGTTTTTACACTTTAAATATTTTATTTGAACTTTTATTTGAGATGTTTTGAAGCTCAAGCCTTAAATGTAAGTGAGGAGTGACAGGACGCGTGAGGTTTGAAACCCAAACTCACAAATTCTGCTAAAAGAAAAAAAAAGGAATATTTATTAAAGGGCCTGTGTTACATTATTCTCTGTTCTGTTCTAATGTCTTTTTGTCTATTCCACCTTGTGATGTCACGTGACGATACAGGAAGTGCTCCACTGTGTTTTTGAATCCAAATCCACAAACAAACAAAATGAAGACAACAAAAGGTAAAACAGTAAAACCGATCAAATCAAATAAAAGCAAAACGAGGAGGAGCAGCGGCTCTACTCCGACCAGACCAGGTCTAAACTGGGACTAAACCAGGTCTAAACTGGGATTAAACCAGGACTAAACCAGGTCTAAACTGGGACTAAACCAGGACTAAACCAGGTCTAAACTGGGATTAAACCGGGACTAAATCAGAACTAAACCAGGACTAGACCAGGTCTAAACTGGGACTAAACCAGGACAAAATCAGAACTAAACCAGGACTAAACCAGGTCTAAACTGGGACTAAACCGGGACTAAATCAGAACTAAACCAGGACTAAACCAGGTCTAAACTGGGACTAAACCAGTTCTAAACCAGGTCTAAACTGGAACTAAACCAGGACTAAACCAGGACTGAACCCGGTCTAAACTGGGACTAAACCCGGTCTAAACCGGGTCTAAACCAGGTCCAAACCGGGTCTAAACCAGGTCCAAACCGGGTCTAAACCTGGTCTAAACCAGGTCTTTTTTTTTTTTTTTATAATAATACAAGAGTCAACAAATACACACACACAAAAACAAAAGGACAATTGGAATCAAATTATAAAAAACTTTGCCTTATCTCCTCATTCGTTCATTTCTGGTAGAGAAATGGTCGACACAAAATCACGTCTCAGTACACCCGTAAATTGATCCACCCGTGTATTGATCCACCCGTGTATTGATCCACTTTTGCCAAAACATGACATCACAAGGTGGAACAGAGCGTCTGGAGCTTTGGAGATGTCACAGATGAATAATAAAGAGTTCCTGAAACATGTGAATGAAACAAACACAACTCCAGGTGTGTTTCTGAGGAGGAATGTTGATAAATCGTGTCACATGGGCCCTTTAACGCTTTCGCGAGTGATTTTTGTGAGTTTTTTTTGTACCTCCATTTTTCAGTCTTCCAAACATCACATGTACAAGTTTTACAGATTTTATAGATTTTATATCAACTGTTTGTAAAGAACTGTCTGCTTTTCCAATAAAATACGAACAAATGTGGTTTTGTGTTTGTGTTTTGTGTTTGTGTTTGTGTTTTGTGTTTGTGTTTGTGTTTTGTGTTTGTGTTTTGTGTTTGTGTTTGTGTTTTGTGTTTGTGTTTTGTGTTTGTGTTTGTTTGTTGTCGGGGAGTGGGACCTTGGTTCTGACTTTGAACTCGACACAAATAGAGTCCAGACCCGAGCCAAACATGTGACTAATGCACCAGAGGGAGAGTTAGTCCTGGTTTAGACCGGGCTTAGACCGGGTTTAGACCTGGTTTAGACCGGGTTTAGACCCGGTTTAGACCAGGCTTAGACCGGGTTTAGACCGGGCTTAGACCTGGTTTAGACCGGGTTTAGACCTGGTTTAGTCCTGGTTTAGACCAGGTTTAGACCTGGTTTAGACCGGGTTTAGACCTGGTTTAGACTGGGTTTAGTCCTGGTTTAGACCAGGTTTGGACCTAGTTTATACCTGATTTAGACCTGGTTTAAACCCAGTTTAGACCTGGTTTAGACCTCGTTTAGTCCTGGTTTAGACCGGGTTTAGACCTGGTTTTGATCGAATTTATACCTAGTTTAGACCTGATTTAGACCTGGTTTAGACCTGATTTAGTCCTGGTTTAGACCTGGTTTAGTCCAGGTTTATACCCAGGTTAGACCGGGTTTAGACCTGGTTTATACCCAGTTTAGACCTGATTTAGTCCTGGTTTAGACCTCGTTTAGTCCAGGTTTATACCTGGTTTAGACCTGGTTTATACCCAGTTTAGACCTGGTTTAATCCAGGTTTATACCCAGGTTAGACCTGGTTTAGACCTGGTTTATACCCAGTTTAGACCTGGTTTGGTCCAGGTTTATACCCAGGTTAGACCGGGTTTAGACCTGGTTTATACCCAGTTTAGACCTGATTTAGACCTGGTTTAGACCTGGTTTAGTCCAGGTTTATACCCAGTTTAGACCTGGTTTAGTCCAGGTTTATACCCAGTTTAGACCTGGTTTAGACCGGGCTTAGACCTTTGTATAGACCTGGTTTATACCCAGTTTAGACTTGGTTTAGTCCAGGTTTATACCCGGTTTAGACGGGGTTTAGACCTGGTTTAGTCCAGGTTTATACCCAGTTTAGACCTGTTTAGACCTGGTTTAGACCGGGCTTAGACCTGGTTTAGACCTGGTTTATACCCAGTTTAGACCTGGTTTAGACCTGGTTTATACCCAGTTTAGACCTGGTTTAGACCTGGTTTAAACCTGGTTTATACCCAGTTTAGACCTGGTTTAGGCCTGGTTTATACCCAGTTTAGACCTGGTTTAGACCTGGTTTAGACTCGGTTCAGTCCTGACTGTTGTTGTGTCTGATCCGTGTGAAACCGGATCTTTCTCAGACTAAACAATCAGTTTTTTATAAAAAACTTTTATTTGAACACAACAGGAAGTGACGCCCGCTCACTTCCTGTCCCACGTGTGAAATCCACATCTGAGCCAGGACCAGGATCAGGACCAGGACCAGGATCAGCAGGACCTTCCGAGTCTCAGGAGAACCATTTGTTTGGATGAATAATACGATTTAAAATGTGTAAATTGGCCAAAAATCAAACCTTTCTGGCATGAGATCCATCAGTGTTTACTAAATACATTTGGCTTCGATATTCCCTTTGATTTCCCAAACGTGTCCTGATGCCAGGAGATTCTGAATGTCACGGACAAAGAAGGATTCTTTTATTATCAAAGAAAACACTGACAAGAAAATGGCTTCAAACGGATGTACCAGTCACTGAAGAGTTGAAAAATACTGTTTTTCAAATATTTTCATCCAAAAACTTGATAATGACATTGAGACTTTAAAAGGAAAAGTTTTACATGTTTTGGCAAAAGTGGATCAATACACGGGTGGATCAATACACGGGTGGATCAATACACGGGTGGATCAATACACGGGTGGATCAATACATGGGTGTATTGAGACGTGATTTTGTGTCGACCATTTCTCTACCAGAAAGGAACGAATGAGGAGATAAGGCAAAGTTTTTTTTTTTAATTTTGATTTCCACTTTTGTGTGTGTGTATTTGTTGACTCTTATATAATTATTAAAAACAAAAAAAAAGACCCGGTTTAGACTTAATTTAGACCTGGTTTAGACCTGGTTTAGACTTAGTTTAGACCTGGTTTGGACCTGGTTTAGACCCGGTTTAGACCTGGTTTAGACTTAGTTTAGACCTGGTTCAGACCTGGTTAGACCTGGTTTAAACCTGTTCTGTGTGAAACCGGATCTTTCTCAGACTAAACAATCATAGTTTTTTATAAAATACTTTTATTTGAACCAAACTAAATAAGAACCATGTTCTATTTGTTCACCTGCTTTATTTTGATATGGCAGCAGTGAAAAGACAATAATCAAACACGCAGTGAACAGCTCAGGTTTGTGTGTGACTAACACCTTGTTTTGCTAGCGTGTGCAACAGCATAACCTGTCCCAGTGCAACACAGACTCTAGAGCAACATTCCCTATCTCCCCCCGAGCCTTTAACACATGAATAAAAGGCTGAAAAAATGAAAGAGAAAAAAATAGCACACTGCAACATCAAAACGTAATGTAAACAACAAATAGCACATGACATCAAGAACAGCCCAGAAATAAATCAAAAAGTGCATTAACATAAACACAACATCCATAGAATGTAAAGAAGACTACCCCACAACATAGTCCTTGTGCCATGCCGGCACGCCGGCAGCCCTGGTAGACCGGCGCAGGCCCGTCGACGGTGACATAGCGGGCGCCGAGGGGGACGGCGGTGTGGCGCAAGGAACGGCCTGGGTAGGCACCATAGGGATGATGGGGGCAGGCTGCGAACCGCGCTGGGGAGAGCCGATGGGTGGCTGCATAGGCGGCGATGTGGTCCCTGGCTCCGCTGCAGGCATCACCTGGCCACCCACGGGGTCCGGTGGCTGCTGGGGCACAACGAAAGGTGGTGAGGCAATACGGGGCACAAGATCGTCATAGACTGACCGGGGTGGAGGTTGGACGTTGCGAACCGGGTAGAACTTGCGCAGGAATCTACGGTTCCGAAGTGAGACCCTGCCAGACCCGTCGACCCTGACCACATACTGGTCATGTTGGCGCACCTCCACAACAATGCCTGTCCTGTCCCATTTGCTGGGATGAGGCCCCGTCTGATTCTGCATGCGGACAAAGTCCCCCACCTTGAGGGGAGGAAGCCGTTTGGTATGCTCAGCCCAAATGTCAGCCGTGCGAATGTGACGCCTGCGGAGGGCCTCCTCCCTCGCCTTCAGTGTCTCACGCCACGTTTCATGCGGCCTGTACTTCCCGGGGGGAATTGGTATGAAGTCGCGTATGGGCCGGCCAAAGACACACATGGCGGGGGACAGCTTTGTGTCAGGGTCTGGTGTGTTGCGGTATTGCAATACAGCCCTCTGTACAGCATCAGTGTCTAGGTCGCCATTCTGCCGACGTTGTCGGTGATGAGTCTTTTCATCGTCTTCACCCCTATCTCCGCGCGGCAGTTACTGTGCGGGAAGGCCACAGACGAGAGGCGGTGATGCACACCCCATCTGCGCAGGAAAGATCTGGTCTCAGCGGAGGTGAATTCAGGCCCCCCATCGGATGCAAGTTCTTCAGGCGTCCCGTATGTGGCAAAGGCACGGCGGAGGTGGCATATGAGGTCCGCAGCGCCACCCAATGACCTTGAGACGATTGGCCAATTCGAGTAGCGGTCCACTATCACAAGATAGTGCACACCTCTGTGTGTGAAGAAGTCTGAGCACACAGCTTGGAAGGGGTAAACAGCCAGGATAGGGGGGGTTGGTGGCGCCGCGGGCTGAGAGGGGGCCATCCGGTGACAATGTTCACAGTCATTCCGAGTGGCGAAAATGTCAGCTGACATACCCGGCCAGAACACGGATGACTCCGCGCGGGCAGTCATCATTGAGACACCCTGGTGAGCGGCGTGGAGGGCACTCAGCACCTCGGCACGGAGTGAGGGTGGAATAACTACCCTGTCTTTGTATAGGACTACCCCATCGGCCGACGTAATGTCCTTGCGGTACTGGTGGAAGGCACGAATTGGTGCTGGCATCCCAGATCTTGATTCGGGGAAGCCATCCGCAGCCATCTCCTCCAGTGCGCGCATGTCGTCGTCGCTACAGGTGGCCTCCCTGACGCGGTCCCATGTCACGGACTGCAGTGATTCGAGTCCCGCAGCGCACCAGGTCAGGTCGCCCCCATCGATGTCATCATTCACTGGGGTTGTCCGCCGAATGAGGGACAGGACATCAGCATGTGTGCTGGGTGAGAGGTGGGTCACCACGGCAGCATGGTCGTCTGGAAGATCCATAGGCGGCGGGCTTCGAGTGCCAACCGGCCTGCGTGACATGGCATCCGCAGCTCTGTTCTTCATGCCTGGCACGTGAATGATGCGAAAACGATAGCGTAGGGTTTTCTCCTTCAGGTTCCTGAGGCGGGGGTTGGGGATGTCGTCAAGGGCCCTGTCGCCTAGGAGCTTGAGCAGCGGTCTATGGTCGACTGCCACAATCAGGTCTTTGCAGCCCAATACAAAGTAGCGTGCCTTGTCTAGGGCATCAGCAACCGCGAGTGCCTCACCCTCTATGGGCGCGTATCTGGATTCAGCAGCATGTGTGAATCTGCTGCCGACCAGGGTCACCTTCCACCCATCAGCGCAGCAGAAGGGCTTGACCGGCATGCATTGACAGTGCTTCTGAAACAGCCAAAAGCCGACACCCTCCTTTGACCAGTCCGTGGCGAGGCACGTGGGCTTGGATTTGTCAAAGATGCGAACGCCATGCTCAATCTCTCGGACGATGGTCTCTTTTGACTCACGGAAGACTTCCTCCAATTCCGGAGACCACTCGAAGCGCACCCCGTTCTGCAGAAGTGACCGGAACGGTCGCATGCGTTCGGCCATGCTGAAGGTGTAGGCCACCTGGTTGACCAGCCCGAACCAGGATCTGACATCAGTGACATTGCGCGGGCGTGGAAAGTCTCGGATCGCCTCCAAGTAGCGGCTACATGGACGCACGTCGGTCATGGAGATCGTGAATCCAGCAAAGTCTACTGTGGGTGCCGCAAAGACAAACTTGTCTGGGTTAAGGATGATGCCGTTCCTACCACAGACGTCAAGCCACTGTACCGCCTGGAAGTAGCACTCCTCGATCGTGTCAGCCCACAGTAGCGTGTCATCCACACATTTGGTCTTGTTGCCGATGTCTGCAACCACCTCATCGTAGCGCCGAGAGTAGCCATCCCCCGAGGCCAGGTACCCTTGTGGAGCCGAACAGTAGCGGTAGCGCCCCCATGGGGTTATGAATGTGGTCTTGTGACGGTCATCTTCATGCAGTGGGACACTGTGGTAGCCGTTCCAGGCGTCAAACACGGTCTTGCGTTTCCCACTGGGCACCTGCCTTGCCTGATGGAAGGGGGACTGTGTGTGGTGGGTCTCACGGAGTGCGTGCTTATTCAGGGCTTGAAAGTCAACGGTGCGACGTGGCTTGCCGTCCTTTTTCGCACAGATAACCATGCGGTGACACCATGTCACCGGCGTGCCGACGGGCACTTCTTCCAGCACGCCAAGGCGAACGTCTCGGTCGAGGCCTGCCTTCACTTCACTTTGCCAGTGGAGGGCCACAGGGATGGGTGTGTGATAGGCAACTGGTGTGGCATCATCTTTGAGCATGAGACGGAGTGGTGGACCGGACATCCTCGGCAGAGGCTGGTGGGGGCATGTATTGAATGTGCTCTGAGCATACAGTCCAAGTAGGTATTTCCGTAAGGCCTCCCTGTTAGCTTCTGTCGCCGGCATGGGGAGCGTGGTTGGCCTAGTTGGGGGTTCTGCGCGGCGTGGGCAGTCGCATGTGTCCGAAGTTGCCAGGTTGACCTCCCCGAGCGTTGGGAACTTGTCCGAGATCATGCCTAGGTCCACGCAGGCAGAGCGGGAAAGGAATATGCGGTCTGAGGAGTCGGTCACGTACGTTATCTGGCGTGTCTCCAACCTGCGGGCGTCACTGCTGTTCCCGGCGAACCTGATGATGGCGGCCCCGAGAATTCGTATACCCTCATTGTTTGCGGCCTTCATCATCATGGAGACGGGGATGAGGTCCTCTGTGCTCAGGCCCAACTGTTGGGCAACCTTGACGCCGATTAAGCAGCTCTGGCACCCTGTGTCGGCCATGGCGGGCAGTGTCACGGCGCGGGTGCGTCGAAGGTCGAGGCCAAGAGCTTTGTAGTCCTCACGTTTGATGGAAAGGGTGAGGTGGATGTAGGGCTGTGGGTTGGATGGGCGTCTCATCCACTTGTCACACATGTCATCGTACAGGTGATGGTCAAGGGGGAGTGTGCATACCTTGTCACCAGCGTTGGTTACGGTGAGTGTGCACAGCTCAACAAATGCGGCTGTCTGCTGTTCGTTGCACACCCCATCTGCCTCCTCTGTTGAGGGCTTGGGCGCTCGGCCGCCTAGGCAGGCTTTGTCGAGGTGGTTCTGACGGCCGCATTTCCTGCATGGCTTTCCATATGCAGGGCATTCGGCGCGTCTGATGCGCCACTGTGGTGTTTTTCCGTGGCCTGTCTCACCACAATAGATGCACACTCCTTCAGACTTGCCCTTTAATTTTTCTGCCCTAGTGCCTCCCTTAGTGCGGACGTCCTGCTGCCTTTTTTGTCGATATGAGCTGCTGATTGTGTCTGTGCTCTGAGGGTCGAGCAAGCGTGATGCTGACCGCTTTCCAGACTCTTTAGCTTCAATGTACTCTATCATGTCCTTTAATGGCATATTTTGATTTTTCTCGCCAAGTAAGTCAAGCTGTATCTCTTGATCTGCTATGCCGCGGGCAATCACGTCACGCAGTATTTCCTCTGTAAAGTCATTAACTTGGTCACACCCTTCTTTAGTGCACTTCATCTCGTACCTGCACGTGCCTGCCTGCCCTTTCAGGCGGGCATGAAACGATCGGATGGGCTCCTCATGCCCCTGACGCATGTTAGATAGAGTTACTCGAGCCACCATTGTGTTTTCTGCACGGACAGCAAGCGCTCTCATGGCAGAGAGAACGTCTTTCTCGTCACCATCTACTAGGCTCTTGCCTGCCGCGCGGGTGAGGTCTTTCCTCAGGTCCTCCTCACAGCATTCCAGTAGTTGTGTGACAACATCAGACCCGACTAATTTTGTGCCCCGTTTGTACTCACCCCAACGAGTGAGGAAGTATGACCAGGTTTCGGCTGTTCCAGCTAAAGCAATGGAGGGTCGTCGGAGTTTCTCCACTCTGGCGCTTGCGTGTGATTCCCTGGCAGCTGCAGCGTGCGTTGTTGCGTGTATGTTCAGCATGGCCGCTACTACTGCTGTCTCCGCGTGCATAGCCACATAGTCACAATTCTCAATGGGGCAGGGCACATTCATTCTTAATTTCACTGGTTTGTACTTCTTTCTTCTTTGCTTTGTTTTAACCGATGCACTCATTTAGGTTCTTAGCCACATTAGCTTGCTTGTTGATGTACTCACAGTCTGCTCCGTTTACTTGCGTTCTTTTCCAGGTGTTTGATTATAAATAAGAACCATGTTCTATTTGTTCACCTGCTTTATTTTGATATGGCAGCAGTGAAAAGACAATAATCAAACACGCAGTGAACAGCTCAGGTTTGTGTGTGACTAACACCTTGTTTTGCTAGCGTGTGCAACAGCATAACCTGTCCCAGTGCAACACAGACTCTAGAGCAACATTCCCTACAAACCGTAAAAAAAAACGTAAACATTTGGAGCATATGTACATGAATGACTCGTCTGGATGAAAAACCTGAGTAATGAATAATGAATAATGAATAAATGAGTGAATGAATGTGCTTGTACGCAAATGTTTTATTTTTCTTATTTCTTTATTTCTTTATAAATGGACAGCTCAAATATAAATATGTAAAGATCATCACCAGCGAACACGAGACGCTCTGGCAGGTGAGCCGTGTTCTCACCTGATGTTTACCTGCCGTCGCCATGGAGACGCTCACCTGAGGCCGCCGCTAGCAACGCAGCGCTAACGTTTACAGCTAATCCGGTCCAGAGGGAAACGGGGAAGTACCAGGAGGACAGGCCGGAGCAGAGAAACACCACACCCGTCTGCTCCCGTCTGCTCCCGTCTGCTCCCGTCCTCCTGCCGAGGTCTGACCGCCACAGTCATCATTTCAGTGTCACATGACGCTCATGACGTGTTCTGATTGGAGAATTGTCTGGAACCAAAACACCAAATTAGAACACTGGAGTTCAGTCCTGCTTAAGTCCTGGTTTAGTTCTGATTTAGACCTGGTTTAGTCCTGGTTCAGTCCTGGTTCAGTTCTGGTTTAGACCTGGTTTAGACCTGGTTTAGTTCTGATTTAGACCTGGTTTAGACCTGGGTCAGTCCTGGTTCAGTCCTGGTTTGGTTCTGGTTTAGTCTTGGTTTAGACCTGGTTTAGTCCTGGTTTAGACCTGGTTTAGACCTGGTTTAGTCCTGGTTAAGTCCTGGTTAAGTCCTGGGTTAGACCCGATTTAGACCTGGTTTAGTCCTGGTTTAGTCCTAGTTTAGATCTGGTTTAGTCCTGGTTTAGACCAGGTTTAGACCTGGTTTAGTCCTGGTTTAGTCCTGGCTTAGACCTGGTTTAGTCCTGGTTTAGACCTAGTTTAGTCCTGGTTTAGACCTGGTTTAGACCTGGTTTAGTCCTGGTTTAGACCTAGTTTAGTCCTGGTTTAGACCTAATTTAGTCCTGGTTTAGACCAGGTTTAGTCCTGGTTTAGACCTGGTTTAGACCTGGTTTAGTCCTGGTTTAGACCTGATTTAGTCCTGGTTTAGACCAGGTTTAGACCTGGTTTAGTCCTGGTTTAGACCTAGTTTAGTCCTGGTTTAGACCTGGTTTAGACCTGGTTTAGACCAGGTTTAGACCTGGTTTAGACCTGGTTTAGACCTGGTTTAGACCTGGTTTAGACCAGGTTTAGACCTGGTTTAGACCTGGTTTAGACCTGGTTTAGACCAGGTTTAGACCTGGTTTAGACCTGGTTTAGACCTGGTTTAGACCTGGTTTAGACTAGGTTTAGACCTGGTTTAGACCTGGTTTAGACCTGGTTTAGACTAGGTTTAGACCTGGTTTAGACCTGGTTTAGATCTGTGTCAGATGTCCTCCTCTTCGTCTCGCGGTCGCTGACTCGTCCCTGACTGATGACCTCACAGCTCGTTACGGCAGCTAATGGAGCGCGCCTGTGGTCTCCATGGAAACGCCGCACAGGTAAACACACGCATACGCACACACACACACACATACACACACACACGCACACACAGAGGAACAATAACACGTCCAAAACAACACGGCAGCATGTCCCCGTGTGCGGCTCGGAGTGTGAACTGTGACACTATTTATTTTTATTGATTGATTGATTGATTGATTGCTCATGATGTTATTTTGTTGGCATCAATTTAAAGAGAACAACAACAAAACAACATGACAACATAAATATAAGAGAAAAAACATGGCCAAAATGTAAGATATAAACACTTAAATCTATCAGAAAATGACTTAAAAGTAAATTAAATGATCCGTCCACACAGAAGATCATTTTATTGACAAGTTATTTTAAAATAAACTCCCTCTAGACGAGAATTAAACAGTCTCTGAAATAGTAAGTCGATAATAAAAAAACAAGATAAATAACCTGATATTAGTTTTAAAATATTTAGAAATTTGCAGTGTACAATATTTGCCTTTTCTGAACAAAATGAGCAAAATGATCAGGAAGAAGATAAATCTTTAAAATCCTGCTCCTTTCACCGATCAAAATAATCAATCCCCACCCCAAAAACCAAACCAAATCAATGTTGGTTTCCTTTTTTTTTAAAAAATAAAAAAATAAAAAATAAAAAATAAAAAATAAATAATAATAATAATAATAATAATAATAATAATAATAATAATAATAATAATAATAATAATAATAAATATTGTAATAAATAAATAGTATAATATAATAAATCATATAATAATAATAACAAAAAAAATTAATAATAAAAAAAAAATCTTTAATAATCAATCCCCACCCCAAAAACCAAACAAAATCAATGAGCCGTTTACATGTTACAGTTTTCCTCTTTAAAGGGACAGTGTGTAAGATTTTTACCCGTTAATTACTGAAATTGAAGATACCCATTCAAAAATACATTGTTTTCCAAGCCTTTTCACTTCCATCATGAAATCAAAGTATTCTTTTGGACTTAGATATAGTCACATAAAAGGGGGATCTTCCCCATGCAGAGGCAGCCATTTTGAATACGAGAGCCGCAGAAGGACATTTGGGCTCCGCCTTCGCCTTCGGCAAGGCTCGTGGTTTTGGGTAAACAACACAAGCATGCTGCCGGATCAGACGTCGTAATGGATCTAACACGTGTTTTGGACTAAATTGTTTTACTGGATTTTATTCGCTGGATCCTTACGGACAAATTGAGAGCAAGTTTATGGTGAAATACAGAGTTTGACCTGTGCAAAGCATTCTAAGGTAAGCTAACCTCGTTTTGTGCTTTTCCATATAAAAGCCCCATGTGCTCGGGGAGTGATTGTTTTGCAGGGAAATTAATTGCATAGTCAAAAAGAGGAGACTGTAAGGTTTCATTTGATGTGTAGAGTGTCATGGTACATGATCGGGAATGTGTGTTTTCATGAGAAAAGAAAAAAAAAAAAAAAACGGCGCAATAGCACCATCCACCTATACGCCACGAATCCTACACACTGGGGCTTTAAACAAAAAAATAAAATAAAATAATAATAATAATAATAATAATAATAATAATAAATATTGTAATAAATAAATAGTATAATAATAATAATAATAATAATAATAATAAAAATCTTTAATAATCAATCCCCCCCCAAAAAACAAATCAATGAGTCATATGCATGTTACAGTTTTCCTCTTTTTTATGATAATAAAATTAATAATAATAATAATAATAATAACAAATAAATCTTATAATAAAATAAATAAATCTTTAATAATCAATGCCACTTCCAAAAACATACCAAGTCACCAATCAGCTCTTTTTAAAATAATAATAATAAAATAAATTTAAAAAAAATCTTATAATAATAATAATAATAATAATAATAATAATAATAATAATAATAATAATAAATCTTTAATAATCAATCCCCACTCCAAAAACACACCAAGTCACCAATGAGCCGTATACATGTCACAGTTTCCCTCTTTTTTTTAAATAATAATAAAATAAATAAATAAATAAATAAATCTTATACTATTTAAAATAATCTCAAAAGCGAGAAATCCAGCAGTATTTAAAATTCAAAATAAGATAACACAAATTAGCTGTTTTTAAACTGTTCACATAAACCTGCCTGTGAGGCGCTCTGGGAGAAACCCGAGCCGCAGGAAACGCGTCCTTATTCGGGCGACAGGTGAGCGCTTCCTGCTCTGTGATCAGCTGACCCTCGGCATCACGGGTCATGTGATGGGGCCGTGACCTCTGACCCCTGCCCCACACACACTTCTTTGTGCTTTGTCTCAGTTTGAACCACACACACTTCAGAGAAAACACCAGCTTTTCTCCAGGGATATTTAGTTATTGCTTTGTCTGGAATGTTCCGCAGTATGGCATTAAACCTTTCTATCTTCACGGAGACCAGATCAGACCAAGTTACAGGTCAGATCTGTGGAGAAACAGTCAGAATGTTTGTTTTTCTAGGTATTTTTAAGCTCTAAAACCACCTGGAATTTATTAAATGTAAAGTAGACCTGTTTAAAGTCACACTGTGGAACATTCCAGGCAGAGCAGTGACGTATCCATAGAAACAAGGTGACAGACCCCCGACCAAAAAGTTACATAGTGCATCTTTAAATTGAAATGCATAACTTTTTGTTCCTTAAATGTGATTCTTTCTGGTGGAGGGTCCGTCAAACGCTTGTCTCCATGGATATTTAGCTATTGCTTTGTCTGGGATGTTCCGCACTATGGCATTAAACCTTTCTGTCTCCATGGAGACCAAACCGGACCAAGTTAAAGGTCAGATCTGTGGAGAGGCGAGTCAGAATGTTTGTTTTTCTAGGTGTTTTTGAGCTCTAAAACCACATGTGATTGGATAAATGTAAAGTAGAGCTGTTTAAAGTCACACTGTGGAACATTCCAGGCAGAGTTAATGACGTATCCATAGAAACAAGAATGTGACGGACCCTCAACCATCTTTAAACTGAAATGTGTAACTTTTTGTTCCTTAAATGTGATTCTTTCTGGTGGAAGGTCCGTCAAACGCTTTTCTCCAGGGATATGTAGTTATTGTTTTGTCTGGAATGTTACGCATTATGGCATTAAACCTTTCTGTCTCCATGGAGACCAAACCGGACCAAGTTACAGGTCAGATCTGTGGAGAGGCGACCCCGCTCACAGTGAGAATGTCTGTTTTTTAAGGTATTTTTGAGCTCTAAAGCCACCTGGAATTGAATAAATGTAAAGTAGAGCTGTTTAATGCCACACTGTGGAACATTCCAGGCAGAGCAGTGACGTATCCATGCAATACGATACACAATATGATACTCATAAGAGGCCACGATACTATCGCATCATCGAGATATGTATCGTATCCATACCGCGATACATAGGCCACAATACGATACATACCTCGATACATAGGTCATGATATGATGCATACCTCGATACATAGGTCATGATATGATACATACCTCGATACATAGGTCATGATATGATACATACCTCGATACATAGGCCACAATACGATACATACCTCGATACATAGGTCATGATATGATACATACCTTGATACATAGGTCATGATATGATACATACCTCGATACATATGTCATGATATGATACATACCTCGATACATAGGTCATGATATGATACATACCTCGATACATAGGCCACAATACGATACATACCTCGATACATAGGTCATGATATGATACATACCTCGATACATAGGTCATGATATGATGCATACCTCGATACATAGGCCACAATACGATACATACCTCGATACATAGGTCATGATATGATGCATACCTCGATACATAGGTCATGATATGATACATACCTCGATACATAGGCCACAATATGATACATACCTCGATACATAGGCCACAATACGATACATACCTCGATACATAGGTCATGATATGATGCATACCTCGATACATAGGTCATGATATGATACATACCTCGATACATAGGCCACAATACGATACATACCTCGATACATAGGTCATGATATGATACATACCTCGATACATAGGTCATGATATGATACATACCTCGATACATAGGTCATGATATGATACATACCTCGATACATAGGTCATGATATGATACATACCTCGATACATAGGTCATGATATGATACATACCTTGATACATAGGTCATGATATGATGCATACCTCGATACATAGGTCATGATATGACACATACCTCGATACATAGGTCATGATATGATACATACCTCGATACATATGTCATGATATGATACATACCTCGATACATAGGTCATGATATGATACATACCTCGATACATAGGTCATGATATGATACATACCTCGATACATAGGCCACAATATTATAAATACCTCGATACATAGGCCACAATACGATACATACCTCGATACATAGGTCATGATATGATACATACCTCGATACATAGGTCATGATATGATGCATACCTCGATACATAGGTCATGATATGATGCATACCTCGATACATAGGTCATGATATGATATATACCTTGATACATAGGTCACAATATGATACATACCTCGATACATAGGTCATGATATGATACATACCTCGATACATAGGTCATGATATGATGCATACCTCGATACATAGGTCATGATATGATGCATACCTCGATACATAGGTCATGATATGATGCATACCTTGATACATAGGTCATGATATGATACATACCTCGATACATAGGTCATGATATGATATATACCTTGATACATAGGTCACAATATGATACATACCTCGATACATAGGTCATGATATGATACATACCTCGATACATAGGTCATGATATGATACATACCTCGATACATAGGTCATGATATGATGCATACCTCGATACATAGGTCATGATATGATGCATACCTCGATACATAGGTCATGATATGATGCATACCTTGATACATAGGTCATGATATGATACATACCTCGATACATAGGCCACGATACGATACATACCTCGATACATAGGTCATGATATGATGCATACCTCGATACATAGGCCACAATACGATACATACCTCGATACATAGGTCATGATATGATACATACCTCGATACATAGGCCACAATACGATACATACCTCGATACATAGGCCACAATACGATACATAGGCCACAATACGATACATACCTCGATACATAGGCCACAATACGATACATACCTCGATACATAGGCCACAATACGATACATACCTCGATACATAGGCCACAATACGGTACATACCTCGATACATAGGCCACAATACGATACATACCTCGATACATAGGTCATGATATGATACATACTTCGATACATAGGTCATGATATGATACATACTTCGATACATAGGTCATGATACATATCTCGATGCAGTGCACTTTTGATTCAGTACGATTCTATACGATATATTTCAAATCTATTCAATACGGTTCAATAAAAAATAAAAGCTAAATCGTGGCTGTGATACTAAAAGTCTTTGTTAAACCACGTCTTGTGCAACGTGAATATGAAACACAAACATTTTAATCCTCAAAACCAGACCTGGGCCTTGTCCAGCTCCCGGGCCACATACGGCTCTTTACGGCTCTGATTCGGACTGGCCCGTTTAGGCTCATTTGGAATTACTAACTTGTCCACCAGGATTTATTTGTTTGACGCAGGTGGAAGTGACGCCAAGTCGCCTACAGGTCCTTCAGTGGGACAAATTTTAAAATGTGCACTGAATATCCACTCATTATTAATTGTGCAAATTTTTATAACGTGTTAATTTGCAGTGTAATTAATTAATCTAATTAAGGTAAATAATGATAAAATAATAAATATCATAATAAATAATAATAATCATCATCATCATCATCATCATCAATGAGCCATATACATGTTACAGTTTCCCTCTTTTTTATACTAATAAAATATTTTTTTTATTATTTGCATTATTATTTATTATTTAAGATGTGCATTGAATTGACACTCATAATTAATTGTACAAATTTTTATAACATGTAATTTGCAGTGTAATTAATTAATCAAATTACCGTAAATAATAATAAAATAATAAATATCATAATAAATAATCATATCATAACATCATATTTTAATAATAATAATCATCATCGTCGTCATCATAATAAATAAATCTTATAATAAATAAATCTTTCATAATCAATCCCCACCCCAAAACCAAATCAATGAGCCCTGTACATGTTAGAGTTTCCCTCTTTTTTAATAATAAAATTTAAATTTTATTATTTGCATTATTATTTAAAATGTGCACTGAATATCCACTCATAATTAATTGCGTTAATTTTTATAACGTGTTAATTTGCAGTGTAATTAATTAATGTAATTAACGTGTTAAACTGATAGGAACATTTGCAGATTGGGTCTGTATCATCCACATGAAACAAAAACAAAGTTCATGGTTTCTGTGTCGGTAAAAACAAACCAAAGGAAGTGATTTTTACTCCAGCGTCTAAACGTTTGGATCGTCTCGTGTTTTTGTCCTTCGGAGACGAGTGCGGCTCTGACGCATAAAAAACTCCAGTAGCATCAGCTTCCTGTTTCGGGAGGAAGTAGTTTGGCGTTTCCTGGAGGATCTTGGGTAAATTTAACCTCACACCTGCTCAGCGCTAACAACAACAACACAGGCTAACAGGAAGCTAACAGGAAGCTAACAGGAAGCTAACAGGCAGGGGCGTTCTTTGACGGGAGCCACCTGGGCAATTGCCCCTAGCGGCATCGCGGGGGGAAGGGGGCGTGGTGGCGCAAAGCAAGGAATATTGTAATATTATTGCAATATTGTGACCACCAGGGGGTGCTGGAGTGCACTTTTGCTTTCTTAAATAGCTGTAGGCCTACATGGCTATAATGAAATAATTGCTCCTTTGGTCTTTTTTATGTTCAAAAACTTTTTTTGTAATTATTGTTTATATTTTTTTATTGCAGTACTCATTAAAACTGTACATTTGTTTTTGAAAGTAGTTGTTGTGAGTTTGTATGGATGACGGTCTTTCGCTCAGGGAGTAAATCACTCTAGGAACGCCACTGCTAACAGGAAGCACTCACGGCCAAAGGGAAGCTAACAGGACGCTAACGTGAGGCGGGAGGTCAGAGGTCAAGAGCGCTCTCACTTTTGAAGCTGACGGACGAGAGGTCACAGGGGGCGGGGCTACGCAGGGGGCGGGGCTACGCAGGTGAATAGGGTCGAGGAGTAAGAACGAGAGAGGAAGAGGAGGAGAAGAGGGAGAGAGGGGGAGAAGAGAGGATGGAGAGAGGAAGAGGAGGTGAGTGGAGGAAGTGAAGAGGGAGGGAGAAGGAGAAGAGAGGACGGAGAGGAAGAGGAGGAGAGGTGAATGGAGGAAGAGAAGAGGGAGAGAGGAGAAGAGAGGATGGAGAGAGGAAGACGAGGAGAGGTGAGTGGAGGAAGAGAAGAGGGAGAGAGGAGAAGAGAGGATAAAGAGAGGAAGAGGAGAAGGAGAGTGGAGGAAGAGGAGGAGAGAGAGGAGGAAGAGGAGAGTGGAGGAAGAGGAGAGGGAGGGAGAAGGAGAAGAGAGGACGGAAAGAGGAAGAGGAGGAGAGGTGAGTGGAGGAAGAGGGAGAGAGGAGGAAGAGGAGAAGGAAGAATGGGAGAGGAAGAGGAGAAGAAGAGGAGAGGGAGAGAGGAGAGTGGAGGAGAAGAGAGGAGGAAGAGGAGAGGGAGGGAGGAGGAGAAGAGAGGACGGAGAGGGGAAGAAGAGGAGAGGAGAGAGAAGGAGGAGAGGAAGAGGAGGAGAAGAGGAAGAAGAGGAGAGAGGAAGAGGAGAAGAAGAGGGAGAGAGGAGGAAGAAGTGGAAGAGGAGGAGAGGAACAGACAAATAACAGAGCAATGGGTGTGAGAAAATTGTCAGATCAACAATCGGAGGAACCAGCTGCTACACACACCACACACACACACACATATGCACAAACACACACACACCACACCACACACACACACACAAACACACACACACACACACACATATGCACAAACACACACACACCACACCACACACACACACACAAACACACACACATGCACAAACACACACGCACACACACGCACACACAGTAAAGGCGTGTTTAATTTAAAAAAAAAAAAAAATTCCGTTTGAAATTCGGTGAAGAACCAAAACCTCAAACCAGGAGAAATGGGCGACACCATTTTCTAAGGGTCAGAGGTTGGGGTCAAAAAAGTTCAAAATCAGCTTTATTGTCAAAAACCATATGTACACGTCGCACACACAGGATTTGAAATCGCAGCGCCCCCTAGGCCCACAGTGAACATAAAACATGTGATGAACAAGACAATAAACACCAGGACTAAAACATCACATATACCTGTAGTAAAAGTACAACTACTACTGCTAATACTACTACTACTACTACTACTACTACTACTACTACCATGACTAAAACATCACATATACCCGTAGCAAAAGTACAGTAAACTTGTATATAATACAAACAGGTAAAACACACAATGTGTAGTGTAATAAAGCTCAAATGTGTCATTTAAGCAGCAGTGTGAGTGTGATTTAAGCAGCAGTGTGATTGGGAGAGAGTTGAGCATCCTGACAGCTTGGTGGATGAAGCTGTCTTTCAGTCTGCTGGTCTTGGCCCTGAGGCTCCTCAGTCTCCTTCCTGATGGCAGCAGACTGAAGAGGCAGTTGGATGGGTGGGTGGGATCACCCAGAGGGCTTTGCGGGTGAGGCGGGTGCGGTAGATGTCCTGCAGGGAGGGGAGAGAGAGACACCCACGATTCTCTCAGCTGCTCTCACTACTCGGTGTAGCTTTTTCGGGCAGGACACGGTGCAGGTGCCATACCACACAGTGATGCAGCTGGTGAGGATGTGACCTATGGTGCCTCTGTAGAAGGTGCTCATGATGGAGCTGGGGCTCTGGCTCTCTTCAGCTTGTGGAGGAAGTAGAGTCGCTGTTGGTCTTTACTGGTCAGTGATGCAGTGTTCTTTGACCAGGAGAGGTCCTCAGAGATATGCACACCCAGGAACTTGGTGCTGCTTACTCTCTCCACAGCAGCCCCAGTGATGGTGAGGTGGGCGTGCTGTGTGTGTGCTCTCCTGAAGTCTACCACAATCTCCTTTGTCTTCTCCACGTTCAGGGAGAGGTTGTTGTTCCTGCACCACTCGACCAGGCGGCTCACTTCGCTCCTATAGTGAGTCTCATCGTCGTGGCTGATGTGACCAACACAGTCGTATCGTCCGCAAACTTGATGAAGAGGTTGGAGCTGTGTGACGGTGTGCAGTCGTGGGTCAGCAGAGTGAAGAGGAGGGGGCTCAGCACACATCCTTGGGGGACCCCGTGTTCAGTGTGATGGTGCTGGAGGTGTCACTGCCTGCGGTCTTCCTGTCAGGAGATCCAGCAGCCAGTTGCACATGGAGGTGTTGATCAGAGGTGAGGTCAGAGGCTGGGGTCAGAGGTTGGGGTCAGAAGTTGGGGTCAGAGGGTCAGTTTGACACAGGGACACTTTTCGAAGATGGACCGGTTTTCACTTTCCTCCTGCTTTATGTTGTTGTTTTCTTTGCAGATAATTCCATCACTTCCCCTCATCTTCCTGCCACTCGGAGTTGGACGTGCGAGTTCGAATAAGCGCTGAGTCAGGAGCGGCGATTGTGTTTGGCACACAGGAACTGAAGACACTCTGACAGGAAGTAGTTGGATATAAAAGAGACGGAGTCCAGGAAGTGGGTTATTTTAGACCCACAGATGATGGGAAAGTTTGATTCATAATTCTGATTTATGAGACCAGAGCAAAGTCCAAACCTGCGTGACCCGGGGCGATCCCCTTGCCGCTGATGTCATCAAACTTCCCCAGGGGTGTGATGCTAACTGGAGGCACTGCTCTGTCTGAAGCTCTGTTACTCAAGTTAGACTTTAATCTGATCTTTACCGTGTTGTTTAAATCCGTTTTGAGTTAAGAACATCACGTTATAATGTTGGTACCTCCTCAAAAACAGACCTGGAGTTGTGTTTGTTTCATTCACATGTTTGAGGAACACTTTATTATCAGTCTGTAACATCTCCAAAGCTCCAAACGCTCGTGACGCTTCGTGATGTCATGTGGGTCAAATGCAGGTTTAACCCACTGAGACACTGAAGGACGGGTTTCCTATAGGGACAATAATTTGTATCCTGGTTTAGTCCTGGTTCAGTCCCCGTTTAGTCCCGGTTCAGTGCCAGTTCAATCCCCATTTTAGTCTCCGTTCAGTCCCGGTTCACTCCCGGTTCAGTCCCGGTTCAGCCCCGGTTTAGTCCCAGTTCAGTCCCCGTTTAGTCCCCGTTTAGTCCCGGTTCAGTCCTGGTTCACTCCCGGTTCAGCCCTGGTTCAGTCCTGGTCCCGGTTCAGTCCCAGTTCAGTCCCGGTTCACTCCCGGTTCAGTCCCGGTTCAGCCCCGGTTTAGTCCCAGTTCAGTCCCCGTTTAGTCCCCGTTTAGTCCCCGTTTAGTCCCGGTTCAGTCCTGGTTCACTCCCGGTTCAGCCCTGGTTCAGTCCTGGTCCCGGTTCAGTCCCGGTTCAGTCCCTGTTTAGTCCCTGTTTAGTCCCGGTTCAGTCCCGGTTCAGTCCCGGTTCAGTCCCTGTTCAGCCCCGGTTCAGCCCCGGGTCAGTCCCGGTTCAGTCCCAGTTCAGTCCCAGTTCAGTCCCAGTTTAGTCCCGGTTCACTCCCAGTTCAGTCCCGGTTCAGCCCTGGTTCAGTCCCGGTTCAGTCCCGGTTCAGTCCCGGTTCAGTCCCGGTTCAGCCCCGGTTCAGCCCTGGTTCAGTCCCGGTTCAGTCCCTGGTTCAGCCCTGGTTCAGCCCTGGTTCAGTCCCGGTTCAGTCCAAATGCAGGTTTAACCCAGAAGTGCAGGACGGGTCAAACTCGGTGCTCCTCTGGCCGGAATCCCCCTCAGTGACGTGGCTCCTGACTCCACCTGCTGGAAAAACACAGCTGTGCGCTTCTATAAAAACGCCTCTAAACTTAGCCCCGTTAGCGTTCGCCGGTCACTCGTTCTGTTTGTGGAGTTAAATTTAAATTTAAATTTAGCTTTGGCTCCTTTTGTTTGGAAACAGCTGAGACTGAGCCGCCGTCCAATCAGAGCGCAGCGTCCCCACAGCGCTGCCTCTGATTGGTCCAAATGCTCCCACATCAGCACAGAGAGAAACGGCTTAAAAGATATATCTGGACTTTGGTTTAGATCAGATTTAGATTAAGATTTTTTATTGTATTTTATTGTATTTATGTATTTATTACAGATTTTTATTTTATTTATTACAGCTTTTTATTTTATTTATTTATTACAGATTTTTATTTTATTTATTTACTTATTACAGATTTTATTTCATTTATTTATTACAGATTTTTATTTTATTTATTTACTTATTACTTTTTTATTTTATTTATTTATTACAGATTTTTATTTTATTTATTTACTATTTATTACAGATTTCTATTTTATTTATTTATTTATTTCAGATTTTTATTTTATTGATTTACTTATTACAGATTTTATTTATTTATTTATTTATTACAGATTTTTATTTTATTTACTTATTACAGATTTATTTTATTCATTTACTTATTACAGATTTTATTTATTACAGATTTTAATTTTATTTACTTATTACAGATTTTATTTATTTATTACAGATTTTAATTTTATTTACTTATTACAGATTTATTTTATTTACTACAGATTTATTTTATTGATTTATTTATTACTGATTTATTGTATTTATTTTTTAATTTCAGATTTTTAATTTTATTTATTTTTTTATTATTTGTATTATTTATTATTGGGTCTTAATTGCTACTCATATAAACATATTTAGATCATGTTTTATAAGTGTCACTTTTCTTTTTGATGTTTGTTTTTGAGTCCCCGCTCTCTTTGCTCCCCACGCTGAGTCACTGCCCCTTCAGAGCTCCACACAGTCACCATCACAGTCACTATCACAGTCGCTATCACAGTCACTATCACAGTCACTATCACAGTCACCACACAGTCACTATCACAGTCACTATCACAGTCACTATCACAGTCACTATCACAGTCACCATCACAGTCACTATCACAGTCACTATCACAGTCACTATCACAGTCACCACACAGTCACTATCACAGTCGCTATCACAGTCACTATCACAGTCACTATCACAGTCACTATCACAGTCACCACACAGTCACTATCACAGTCACTATCACAGTCACTATCACAGTCACCATCACAGTCACTATCACAGTCACTACACAGTCACCACACAGTCACCATCACAGTCACTATCACAGTCACCACACAGTCACTATCACAGTCACCACACAGTCACTATCACAGTCACTATCACAGTCACTATCACAGTCACCACACAGTCACTATCACAGTCACTATCACAGTCACTATCACAGTCACTATCACAGTCACCATCACAGTCACTATCACAGTCACTATCACAGTCACCACACAGTCACTATCACAGTCACTATCACAGTCACTATCACAGTCACTATCACAGTCACTATCACAGTCACTATCACAGTCACTATCACAGTCACCACACAGTCACTATCACAGTCACTATCACAGTCACTATCACAGTCACCACACAGTCACTATCACAGTCACTATCACAGTCACTATCACAGTCACCACACAGTCACTATCACAGTCACTATCACAGTCACCACACAGTCACTATCACAGTCACCACACAGTCACCACACAGTCACTATCACAGTCACTATCACAGTCACCACACAGTCACTATCACAGTCACCACAGTCACCACACAGTCACTATCACAGTCACCACACAGTCACCACACAGTCACTATCACAGTCACCACAGTCACCACACAGTCACTATCACAGTCACCACACAGTCACTATCACAGTCACCACAGTCACCACACAGTCATTATCACAGTCACTATCACAGTCACAATCACAGTCACAATCACAGTCACAATCACAGTCACTATCGCAATCACTATCACAGTCACCACAGTCACTATCACAGTCACCACACAGTCACCACACAGTCACCACACAGTCACTATCACAGTCACGACACAGTCACTATCACAGTCACCACACAGTCACTATCACAGTCACTATCACAGTCACTATCACAGTCACCACACAGTCACCACACAGTCACTATCACAGTCACTATCACAGTCACCACACAGTCACTATCACAGTCACCACACAGTCACCACACAGTCACTATCACAGTCAAAATCACAGTCACTATCACAGTCACCACACAGTCACTATCACAGTCACTATCACAGTCACCACACAGTCACTATCACAGTCACTATCACAGTCACCACACAGTCACTATCACAGTCACTATCACAGTCACCACACAGTCACTATCACAGTCACTATCACAGTCACCACACAGTCACTATCACAGTCACTATCACAGTCACTATCACAGTCACTATCACAGTCACCACACAGTCACTATCACAGTCACCACACAGTCACTATCACAGTCACTATCACAGTCACTATCACAGTCACCACACAGTCACTATCACAGTCAAAATCACAGTCACTATCACAGTCACCACACAGTCACTATCACAGTCACCACACAGTCACCACGCAGTCACTATCACAGTCACCACACAGTCACCACAGTCACTATCACAGTCACTATCACAGTCACCACACAGTCACTATCACAGTCACTATCACAGTCACCACACAGTCACTATCACAGTCACTATCACAGTCACAATCACAGTCACTATCACAGTCACTATCACAGTCACTATCAGTCACCACAGTCACTATCACAATCACTATCACAGTCACTATCACAGTCACTATCACAGTCACTATCACAGTCACTATCACAATCACCATCACAGTCACTATCACAGTCACCACACAGTCACTATCACAGTCACTATCACAGTCACCACACAGTCACTATCACAGTCACTATCACAGTCACTATCACAATCACTATCACAGTCACTATCACAGTCACTATCACAGTCACTATCACAGTCACTATCACAGTCACTATCACAGTCACTATCACAGTCACTATCACAGTCACCACACAGTCACTATCACAGTCACTATCACAGTCACTATCACAGTCACCACACAGTCACCACACAGTCACCACACAGTCACCACACAGTCACTATCACGGTCACTATCACAGTCACCACACAGTCACTATCACAGTCACCACACAGTCACTATCACAGTCACTATCACAGTCAAAATCACAGTCACTATCACAGTCACCACACAGTCACTATCACAGTCACCACACAGTCACTATCACAGTCACTATCACAGTCACCACACAGTCACTATCACAGTCACTATCACAGTCACTATCACAGTCACTATCACAGTCACCACACAGTCACTATCACAGTCACCACACAGTCACTATCACAGTCACCACACAGTCACTATCACAGTCACTATCACAGTCACCACACAGTCACTATCACAGTCACTATCACAGTCACTATCACAGTCACCACACAGTCACTATCACAGTCACTATCACAGTCACTATCACAGTCACTATCACAGTCACTATCACAGTCACTATCACAGTCACTATCACAGTCACCACACAGTCACTATCACAGTCACCACACAGTCACTATCACAGTCACTATCACAGTCACTATCACAGTCACCACACAGTCACTATCACAGTCACTATCACAGTCACTATCACAGTCACTATCACAGTCACCACACAGTCACTATCACAGTCACTATCACAGTCACCACACAGTCACTATCACAGTCACCACACAGTCACTATCAGTCACTATCACAGTCACTATCACAGCCACTATCACAGTCACCACACAGTCACTATCACAGTCACCACACAGTCACTATCACAGTCACTATCACAGTCACTATCACAGTCACCACACAGTCACTATCACAGTCACCACACAGTCACTATCACAGTCACTATCACAGTCACCACACAGTCACTATCACAGTCACCACACAGTCACCACACAGTCACCACACAGTCACCACACAGTCACTATCACAGTCACTATCACAGTCAAAATCACAGTCACTATCACAGTCACCACACAGTCACTATCACAGTCACCACACAGTCACTATCACAGTCACTATCACAGTCACCACACAGTCACTATCACAGTCACCACACAGTCACTATCACAGTCACCACAGTCACTATCACAGTCACCACACAGTCACTATCACAGTCACTATCACAGTCACCACACAGTCACTATCACAGTCACTATCACAGTCACCACACAGTCACTATCACAGTCACCACACAGTCACTATCACAGTCACTATCACAGTCACTATCACAGTCACCACACAGTCACCACACAGTCACCACACAGTCACTATCACAGTCACCACAGTCACCACACAGTCACCACACAGTCACTATCACAGTCACAATCACAGTCACAATCACAGTCACTATCACAGTCACTATCACAGTCACCACAGTCACCACAGTCACCACACAGTCACAATCACAGTCACTATCACAGTCACTATCACAGTCACCACACAGTCACTATCACAGTCACTATCAGTCACTATCACAGTCACCACACAGTCACTATCACAGTCACCACACAGTCACTATCACAGTCACTATCACAGTCACCACACAGTCACTATCACAGTCACCACACAGTCACTATCACAGTCACTATCACAGTCACCACACAGTCACTATCACAGTCACCACACAGTCACTATCACAGTCACTATCACAGTCACCACACAGTCACTATCACAGTCACTATCACAGTCACTATCACAGTCACCACACAGTCACTATCACAGTCACTATCACAGTCACTATCACAGTCACCACACAGTCACTATCACAGTCACTATCACAGTCACAATCACAGTCACAATCACAGTCACTATCACAGTCACAATCACAGTCACAATCACAGTCACTATCACAGTCACTATCACAGTCACTGTCACAGTCACTATCACAGTCACTATCAGTCACCACACAGTCACTATCACAGTCACCACAGTCACTATCACAATCACTATCACAGTCACTATCACAGTCACCACACAGGCACTTTCAGGCACTACCAGAGTCACTATCACAGTCACCACACAGTCACTATCACACTCACTGTCACACTCAAAATCACGGTCACTGTCACAGTCACTATCACAATCACTATCACAGTCACTATCACAGTCACTATCACAGTCACCACAGTCACCACAGTCACTATCACAGTCACTATCACAGTCACTATCACAGTCACTATCACAATCACTATCACAGTCACTATCACAGTCACTATCACAGTCACTATCACAGTCACCACAGTCACTATCACAGTGACTATCACAGTCACTATCACAGTGACTATCACAGTCACTATCACAGTCACTATCACAGTCACTATCACAGT
The DNA here is from genome assembly GCA_036785185.1 of Paratrypauchen microcephalus. Taxonomy (NCBI): domain Eukaryota; kingdom Metazoa; phylum Chordata; class Actinopteri; order Gobiiformes; family Gobiidae; genus Paratrypauchen; species Paratrypauchen microcephalus. The sequence continues at coordinate 288,838 of JAVJIX010000166.1, forward strand.
CACCACACAGTCACTATCACAGTCACTATCACAGTCACCACACAGTCACTATCACAGTCACCACACAGTCACTATCACAGTCACTATCACAGTCAAAATCACAGTCACTATCACAGTCACCACACAGTCACTATCACAGTCACTATCACAGTCACTATCACAATCACTATCACAGTCACTATCACAATCACTATCACAGTCACTATCACAGTCACTATCACAGTCACCACAGTCACTATCACAGTCACTATCACAGTCACTATCACAGTCACTATCACAGTCACCACACAGTCACCACACAGTCACTATCACAGTCACCACACAGTCACTATCACAGTCACTATCACAGTCACCACACAGTCACTATCACAGTCACCACACAGTCACTATCACAGTCACTATCACAGTCAAAATCACAGTCACTATCACAGTCACCACACAGTCACTATCACAGTCACCACACAGTCACTATCACAGTCACTATCACAGTCACCACACAGTCACTATCACAGTCACCACACAGTCACTATCACAGTCACTATCACAGTCACCACACAGTCACTAACACAGTCACTATCACAGTCACCACACAGTCACTATCACAGTCACTATCACAGTCACCACACAGTCACTATCAGTCACTATCACAGTCACTATCACAGTCACCACACAGTCACTATCACAGTCACTATCACAGTCAAAATCACAGTCACTATCACAGTCACTATCACAGTCACTACAGAGTCACCACACAGTCACTATCACAGTCACTATCACAGTCACTATCACAGTCACTATCACAGTCACCACACAGTCACTATCACAGTCACTATCACAGTCACTATCACAGTCACTATCACAGTCACCACACAGTCACTATCACAGTCACCACACAGTCACCACACAGTCACTATCACAGTCACTATCACAGTCACTATCACAGTCACCACACAGTCACTATCACAGTCACTATCACAGTCACCACACAGTCACTATCACAGTCACTATCACAGTCACCACACAGTCACTATCACAGTCACTATCACAGTCACAATCACAGTCACTATCACAGTCACAATCACAGTCACTATCACAGTCACAATCACAGTCACTATCACAGTCACTATCAGTCACCACACAGTCACTATCACAGTCACTATCAC
>JAVJIX010000166.1:295000-397500 GCA_036785185.1 Paratrypauchen microcephalus
TATTAAGTTTCAACAACTTGATCAGGTACTCTGATATCCGTCTGGTCCACAAAATTCTACATGATGCCCCACCTCCTCTTAAGACCTACATCCAGCCTCGCTCTCAACTCACAAGTAGAGTGTTAAGGTCTGTGTCTAGAGGCGACTGCAATGTTCCTAAAAGAAAGTCTGCCCTCTCTCAATCTGCCTTTTCCTTTAAAGCCGTCAATGAATGGAATGGAATGCTCAAACTAGCAATACCAGAGGGGTATTTTGCCATCAGGTGTTACCCTTGTGGGTATCACCTGATGGCCCCCAGATTACCAAACCAATAGTGCTACAACACCGACCGGGGACTCCATCGTTCTACTGGGGGACTTCAACGCCCCGTGGGCAACGACAGTGACACCTGGAGAGGGGTGATTGGGAAGAACGGCCTCCCTGATCTGAACCCGAGCGGTGTTCTGTTATTGGACTTCTTGCTAGCCACAATTTGTCCATAACAAACACCATATTCGAGCACAAGGGTGTCCATCAGTGCACGTGGCACCAGGACACCCTAGGACGGAGGTCGATGATCGACTTTGTAGTTGTGTCATCTGACCTCCGGCCGCGTGTCTTGGACACTCGGGTGAAGAGAGGGGCAGAGCTGTCAACTGATCACCACCTGGTTGTGAGTTGGGTCCGCTGGCGGCGGAGGAAGCCGGAGAGACCTGGCAGGCCCAAGCGTATCGTAAAGGTCTGTTGGGAACGTCTGGCAGATCCCTCTGTCAGGGGCACCTTCAACTCACACCTCCGGGAGAAGCTTTCCGGGGGGAGGCTGGGGACATAGAGTTCAAGTGGGCTTTGTTCTCGGCCTCTATTGTCATAAGGCCTGTGGTGCCTGTCGCGGTGGCAATCTCCGGACCCGGTGGTGGACACCGGAAGTAAGAGATGCCGTCAGGCTGAAGAAGGAGTCCTATCGGGCCTTGTTGGCTCATGGGACTCCTGAGGCAGCTGGTGGGTACCGGCAGACCAAGCGTGTGGCAGCCCGGGCGGTAGCAGAAGAAAAAACTTGGGTTTGGGAGGAGTTCGGAGAGGCCATGGAGGAGGACTATCAGACAGCCTCAAAGAAATTCTGGCAAACCGTTCGGCGCCTCAGGAGGGGGAAGCAGTGCTTCACCAACACTGTTTACGGTGCGGGTGGGGAGCTGTTGACCTTGACTGGGGATGTTATCGGACGGTGGAAGGAATACTTTGAGGATCTCCTCAATCCCGCCGTCATGTCTTCCGAGGTGGAAGCAGAGGCTGGAGACTTGGAGGCGGACTCATTCATCACCCTGGCTGAAGTTACTGAGGTGGTAGGAAAGCTCCTCGGTGGCAAGGCCCCGGGGGTGGATGAGATCCCTCTTGAGTATCTTAAGTCTCTGGATGTTGTGGGGCTGTCTTGGCTGACACGTCTCTGCAACATCGTGTGGTGGTCGAGGACAGTACCTCTGGAATGGCAGACCGGGGTGGTGGTCCCTCTGTTTAAGAAGGGGGACTGGAGGGTGTGTTCCAATTATCGGGGAATCACACTCCTCAGCCTTCCTTGGACCGATAGTCCAACCTTGGATTCAGGAGGAGCAGTGTGGTTTTCGTCCCGGCCGGGGAACACTGGACCAGCTCTATACTCTCCATCAGGTGCTCGAGGGTGCATGGGAGTTTGCCCAACCAGTCCACATGTGCTTTGTGGATCTGGAGAAGGCATTCGACCGTGCCCCTCGTGGGGTCCTGTGGAGAGTGCTCTGGGAGTACGGGGTTCGGGGCCCTTTGCTAAGGGCTGTTCGGTCCCTGTATGACCGGAGCAGGAGCTGTGTTCACATTGCCGGTAGTAAGTCGGACCTGTTTCCGGTGCATGTTGGACTCCAGGGCTGCCCTTTGTCACCGGTTCTGTTCATCATATTTATGGACATAATTTCTAGGCGCAGTCGGGGGCCGGAGGGGATCCGGTTTGAGAACCACAGGATCTCATCTCTGCTGTTTGCAGATGATGTTGTCCTGATGGCTTCATCGAACCGGGACCTCCAATGTGCACTGGGGCGGTTTGCAGCCGAGGGTGAAGCGGCAGGGATGAGGATCAGCTCCTCCAAATCCGAGGCCATGGTTCTCTACCGGAAAAAGGTGGCTTGCCCTCTCTGGGTGGGGAGTCCTTGCCTCAGGTGGAGGAGTTCAAGTATCTCGGGGTCTTGTTCTCGAGTGAGGGGAGGATGGAGCGTGAGATCGACAGGTGGATCGGTGCAGCGTCGGCAGTGATGTGGTCGTTGTACCGGACCGTTGTGGTGAAGAGGGAGCTGAGCCCAAAGGCGAAGCTTTCAATTTACCGGTCAATCTACGTTCCTCCCCTCACCTATGGTCATGAGCTCTGGGTAATGACCGAAAGGACGAGATTGTGGATACAAGCGGCCGAAATGAGTTTCCTCCGCAGAGTGGCTGGACGCACCCTTAGAGATAGGGTGAGGAGCTCAGTCACACGGGAGGAGCTCGGAGTAGAGCTCCTCTTGACGTGGAGAAGCAGCAGTGGCTCGGGCATCTGTTCCGGACGCCTCCTGGACGCCTCCCTTGGGAGGTGTCCGGGCATGTCCCACCGGGAGGAGGCCCAGGGAAAGCCCCAGGAGGTGCTGGAGGGACTATGTGTCCCAGCTGGCCTGGGAACGCCTTGGGGTCCCCCTGGAGGAGCTGGAGGAAGTGTCCGGGGTGAAGGAGGTCTGGGCGTCCCTGCTTAGACTGTTGCCCCAGCGACCCGGCCCTGGATAAGAGGAAGAACATGGATGGATGGATAGTTGTGTTGTCTCTCCTTCCCAGGACTACAGATGGAAATTAGCTCTGAGCTACAATCTGGTACAAACATCTGCCACTGTGTAACTGTACTGTCCTAATAAACCAGGCTCACCACTCTGCCACAGAAACATAGGGAGAACATGCACTCTTCAGTCCTGGTTTAGTACTGATTTAGTCCTGGTTCATTTCTGGTTTAGTCCTGGTTTAGTCCTGGTTTAGTCCTGGTTTAGTCCTGGTCTAGTCCTGGTCTAGTCCTGGTCTAGTCCTGGTTTAGTCCTGATCTAGTCCTGGTCTAGTCCTGGTTTAGTCCTCGTGTAGTCCTGGTCTAGTCCTGGTCTAGTCCTGGTTTAGTCCTGGTCTAGTCCTGGTCTAGTCGTGGTTTAGTCCTCGTGTAGTCCTGGTTTAGTCCTGATGTAGTCCTGGTCTAGTCCTGGTTTAGTCCTGATGTAGTCCTGGTTTAGTCCTGGTCTAGTCCTGGTTTAGTCCTCGTGTAGTCCTGGTTTAGTCCTGATGTAGTCCTGGTCTAGTCCTGGTTTAGTCCTCGTGTAGTCCTGGTTTAGTCCTCGTGTAGTCCTGGTTTAGTCCTGATGTAGTCCTGGTCTAGTCCTGGTTTAGTCCTCGTGTAGTCCTGGTTTAGTCCTGATGTAGTCCTGGTCTAGTCCTGGTTTAGTCCTCGTGTAGTCCTGGTTTAGTCCTCGTGTAGTCCTGGTTTAGTCCTGATGTAGTCCTGGTCTAGTCCTGGTTTAGTCCTCGTGTAGTCCTGGTTTAGTCCTCGTGTAGTCCTGGTTTAGTCCTGATGTAGTCCTGGTCTAGTCCTGGTTTAGTCCTCGTGTAGTCCTGGTTTAGTCCTCGTGTAGTCCTGTTGTAGTGACGCATTTCCTCCAGTAGGACACGTTTATTTATTTTCACATCCTTCAAAACCGGACGAGATTCTGAAGGACACGAAAACCAGAAATAAAACTCCAAAACAAAAACCCGAGACTCTGGACTGAGCCTGGACTTTTCACATCTTTTCTCCTTCTCCTCTGCTCCTCTGACCTTCTGCCCCTCTGACCTCCTCCTCTGACCTTCTGCTCCTCTGACCTCCTCCTCTGCTCCTCTGACCATCTGCTCCTCTGACCTCCTCCTCTGCTCCTCTGACCTGCTCCTCTGACCTCCTCCTCTGCTCCTCTGACCATCTGCTCCTCTGACCTCCTCCTGTGCTCCTCTGACCATCTGCTCCTCTGACCTCCTCCTCTGCTCCTCTGACCTCCTCCTCTGCTCCTCTGACCTCCTCCTCTGCTCCTCTGCTCCTCTGCCCTCCTCCTCTGCTCCTCTGACCTCCTCCTCTGCTCCTCTGACCTCCTCCTCTGCTCCTCTGCTCCTCTGACCTCCTCCTCTGCTCCTCTGACCTTCTGCTCCTCTGACCTCCTCCTCTGCTCCTCTGACCTCCTCTGCTCCTCTGACTTCGACTTCTGAGGAATAATTTCACAGAATTTCTCTTAAATCCGTGTCGTCGGCTGGAGCTGGAGGTGAAGATCCACACGAGGGCGCCGGAGACACGAGCCACAGCAAACGACCCGTCTCCATGGAGATGATATCGTTCTGCCTGGAATGTTCCACGGTATTTGAACAGGACATATTTAATGCTGTACTGTGGAACAGTCCAGATTAAAGTATTGAAAAAAAGGATTTATTTTTATTTTATTTTTATTGTCAGACAAACCAAACGAGCAGAGTCACTGAAAAGACGTTTTATTCAGTAGATTCACATTATTTTATCAAATTAAAGGAGTGCGTTTTCTACTTTTGCATTGAGCTCTGCAACATTCAAAAAACAAAACACTTCAGATTCAGTCCTGGACAAAACAATAAATACAATAAAATAAAATATAGAACTTTTTTAAACAAATACAACAGTCGGTTTTGGAGGATTAAAGGCACAAGAAATGTAACGTGTGTGAAAATGTGATTTCAGAATTCAGTTTTGTTCTGTAGAGGTTTGGTTTAAACCTGGTTCAGACCTGGTTTAGACCTGGTTTAGACCTGGTTTAGATCTGGTTTAGATCTGGTTCAGACCTGGTTCAGACCTGGTTTAGACCTGGTTTAGACCTGGTTTAGACCTGGTTTAGACCTGGTTTAGATCTGGTTTAGACCAGGTTCAGACCAGGTTCAGACCTGGTTTAGACCTGGTTTAGATCTGGTTTAGATCTGGTTCAGACCTGGTTCAGACCTGGTTTAGACCTGGTTTAGACCTGGTTTAGACCTGGTTTAGACCTGGTTCAGACTTGGTTTAGACCTGGTTTAGACCTGGTTCAGACCTGGTTTAGACCTGGTTTAGACCTGGTTTAGACCAGGTTCAGACCAGGTTCAGACCTGGTTTAGACCTGGTTTAGATCTGGTTTAGATCTGGTTCAGACCTGGTTCAGACCTGGTTTAGACCTGGTTTAGACCTGGTTTAGACCTGGTTTAGACCTGGTTCAGACCTGGTTCAGACTTGGTTTAGACCTGGTTCAGACCTGGTTCAGACCTGGTTCAGACCTGGTTCAGACCTGGTTCAGACCTGGTTTAGACCTGGTTCAGACCTGGTTCAGACCTGGTTCAGACCTGGTTCAGACCTGGTTCAGACCTGGTTTAGACCTGGTTCAGACTTGGTTCAGACCTGGTTCAGACCTGGTTCAGACCTGGTTCAGACCTGGTTCAGACCTGGTTCAGACCTGATTTAGACCTGATTTAGACCTGGTTCAGACCTGGTTCAGACCTGGTTTAGACCTGGTTCAGACCTGGTTCAGACCTGGTTTAGACCTGGTTCAGACCTGGTTCAGACCTGGTTCAGACCTGGTTTAGACCTGGTTTAGACCTGGTTTAGACCTGGTTTAGACCTGGTTTAGACCTGGTTCAGACCTGGTTCAGACCTGGTTCAGACCTGGTTCAGACCTGGTTTAGACCTGGTTCAGACCTGATTTAGACCTGATTTAGACCTGGTTCAGACCTGGTTCAGACCTGGTTTAGACCTGGTTTAGACCTGGTTTAGACCTGGTTTAGACACGGTTTAGACCTGGTTTAGACCTGGTTCAGACCTGGTTTAGACCTGGTTCAGACCTGGTTTAGACCTGGTTTAGACCTGGTTCAGACCTGGTTCAGTCCTGGTTCAGTCCTGGTTTAGACCTGGTTCAGTCCTGGTTTAGACCTGGTTTAGACCTGGTTTAGACCTGGTTTAGACCTGGTTTAGACCTGGTTCAGACCTGGTTCAGTCCTGGTTCAGTCCTGGTTTAGACCTGGTTTAGACCTGGTTTAGACCTGGTTCAGACCTGGTTTAGACACGGTTCAGACCTGGTTCAGTCCTGGTTTAGACCTGGTTTAGACCTGGTTCAGTCCTGGTTTAGACCTGGTTTAGACCTGGTTTAGACCTGGTTTAGACCCGGTTTAGACCTGGTTTAGACACGGTTTAGACCTGGTTTAGTCCTGCTTTAGACCTGCTTTAGACCTGGTTTAGACCTGCTTTAGACCTGGTTTAGACCTGGTTCAGTCCTGGTTTAGACCTGGTTCAGTCCTGGTTTAGACCTGGTTTAGACCTGGTTCAGTCCTGGTTTAGACCTGGTTTAGACCTGGTTTAGACCTGGTTTAGACACGGTTTAGACCTGGTTTAGACCTGGTTCAGTGCTTGCTTAGTCCAGGTTAACCACTCTGCCACAGTAACACAGGGAGTGAAGGATTTTGTGTGTGGGAGGAGCAGAGGAGAGGAGGAGTGGAGGAGGAGTGGAGGAGGTGCAGAGCAGGAGTTCAGTCAGTTTCTCTGAGTCCACAGCGGCGTCTGAACTCCTGTCCACGCTCGTGAATCCATTTATTAGAAACTGAAAAACAAAAACAAAACAATCGATGAATAAAAGTGAAAGTCTTTAGAGTGGAACACACACACATGTACAGAACACACATGTACAGAACACACACATGTACAGAACACACACACATGTACAGAACACACACACATGTACAGAACACACACACATGTACAGAACACACACACATGTGTTGTACAGAACACACACACATGTACAGAACACACACACATGTACAGAACACACACACATGTGTTGTACAGAACACACACACATGTACAGAACACACACACATGTGCAGAACACACACACATGTGCAGAACATACACACATGTGCAGAACATACACACATGTACAGAACACACACATGTACAGAACATACACACATGTACAGAACACACATGTACAGAACACACACACATGTACAGAACACACATGTACAGAACACACACACATGTACAGAACACACACACATGTACAGAACACACACACATGTGCAGAACACACACATGTACAGAACACACACACATGTGCAGAACACACACACACATGTACAGAACACACACACATGTACAGAACACACATGTACAGAACACACACACATGTACAGAACACACACACACATGTACAGAACACACATGTACAGAACACACACACATGTACAGAACACACATGTACAGAACACACACACATGTGCAGAACACACACATGTACAGAACACACACACACATGTACAGAACACACACACATGTGCAGAACACACACATGTACAGAACACACACACATGTGCAGAACACACACACATGTGCAGAACACACACATGTACAGAACACACACACATGTGCAGAACACACACACATGTGCAGAACACACACATGTACAGAACACACACACATGTGCAGAACACACACATGTACAGAACACACACACACATGTACAGAACACACACACATGTGCAGAACACACACATGTACAGAACACACACATGTACAGAACACACACACACACATGTGCAGAACACACACACACATGTACAGAACACACACATGTACAGAACACACACATGTACAGAACACACACACACACATGTGCAGAACACACACACACATGTACAGAACACACACATGTACAGAACACACACACATGTACAGAACACACACACACACACATGTACAGAACACACACATGTACAGAACACACACATGTACAGAACACACACACACACATGTGCAGAACACACACACACATGTACAGAACACACACATGTAGAGAACACACACACATGTACAGAACACACACATGTACAGAACACACACACATGTACAGAACACACATGTACAGAACACACACACATGTACAGAACACACACACACATGTACAGAACACACATGTACAGAACACACACACATGTACAGAACACACATGTACAGAACACATACACATGTGCAGAACACACACATGTACAGAACACACACACACATGTACAGAACACACACACATGTGCAGAACACACACATGTACAGAACACACACACATGTGCAGAACACACACACATGTGCAGAACACACACATGTACAGAACACACACACATGTGCAGAACACACACATGTACAGAACACACACACACACATGTACAGAACACACACACATGTGCAGAACACACACATGTACAGAACACACACACACATGTACAGAACACACACACATGTGCAGAACACACACATGTACAGAACACACACATGTACAGAACACACACACACACATGTGCAGAACACACACACACATGTACAGAACACACACATGTACAGAACACACACACATGCAAAGCACACACACACACACACATGTAGAGCACACACACATGAACAGAACACACACATGTACAGAACACACACACAGACATGTGCAGAACACACACACTCATGTACAGAACACACACATGTACAGAACACATGCGCATGCACAAAATACACACACACACAAGAACAGAACACACAAACATGTGGAGAACAAACAAACATGAACAGAACACACACACACATTAACAGAACACACACACACATACATGTACAGAACACACACACACACACATGTACAGAACACACACACACACACATGTACAGAACACACACACATGTACAGAACACACACACATGTGCAGAACACACACATGTACAGAACACACACATGTACAGAACACACACACACACATGTGCAGAACACACACACACATGTACAGAACACACACATGTACAGAACACACACACATGTGCAGAACACACACACACATGTACAGAACACACACACATGTACAGAACACACACACACACACATGTACAGAACACACAAACATGTGCAGAACACACACACATGTACAGAACACACACACACATGTACAGAACACACACACACACACATGTACAGAACACACACACACACACATGTACAGAACACACACACACACACATGTACAGAACACACACACATGTACAGAACACACACACATGTGCAGAACACACACATGTACAGAACACACACATGTACAGAACACACACACACACATGTGCAGAACACACACACACATGTACAGAACACACACATGTACAGAACACACACACATGTGCAGAACACACACACACATGTACAGAACACACACACATGTACAGAACACACACACATGTACAGAACACACACACATGTACAGAACACACACACATGTGCAGAACACACACACACATGTACAGAACACACACACATGTACAGAACACACACACATGTGCAGAACACACACACGTACAGAACACACACACATGTACAGAACACACACACATGTACAGAACACACACACATGTACAGAACACACACACACGTGCAGAACACACACACATGTGCAGAACACACACACACGTGCAGAACACACACACACATGTACAGAACACACACACACGTACAGAACACACACACATGTACAGAACACACACACATGTACAGAACACACACATGTACAGAACACACACACACACATGTGCAGAACACACACATGTACAGAACACACACATGTACAGAACACACACACACACATGTGCAGAACACACACATGTACAGAACACACACACATGTGCAGAACACACACACATGGACAGAACACACACACATGTACAGAACACACACACATGTGCAGAACACACACACATGTGCAGAACACACACACATGTACAGAACACACACACATGTGCAGAACACACACACATGTACAGAACATACACACATGTGCAGAACATACACACATGTACAGAACACACACACATGTACAGAACACACACACATGTGCAGAACACACACACATGTACAGAACATACACACATGTGCAGAACATACACACATGTACAGAACACACACACATGTACAGAACACACACACATGTACAGAACACACACACATGTGCAGAACACACACATGTACAGAACACACACATGTACAGAACACACACACACACATGTGCAGAACACACACACATGTGCAGAACACACACACACATGTACAGAACACACACACATGTACAGAACACACATGTACAGAACACACACACATGTACAGAACACACACACACATGTACAGAACACACATGTACAGAACACACACACATGTACAGAACACACACACATGTGCAGAACACACACATGTACAGAACACACACACACATGTACAGAACACACACACATGTGCAGAACACACACATGTACACAACACCCCCACAGGTCCAGAACACACACACATGTGCAGAACACACAGATGTACAGAACACACACACATGTGCAGAACACACACATGTACAGAACACACACACACACATGTACAGAACACACACACATGTGCAGAACACACACATGTACAGAACACACACACACATGTACAGAACACACACACATGTGCAGAACACACACATGTACAGAACACACACATGTACAGAACACACACACACACATGTGCAGAACACACACACACATGTACAGAACACACACATGTACAGAACACACACACATGTACAGAACACACACACACACACATGTACAGAACACACACATGTACAGAACACACACATGTACAGAACACACACACACACATGTGCAGAACACACACACACATGTACAGAACACACACATGTACAGAACACACACACATGTACAGAACACACACATGTACAGAACACACACACATGTACAGAACACACATGTACAGAACACACACACATGTACAGAACACACACACACATGTACAGAACACACATGTACAGAACACACACACATGTACAGAACACACATGTACAGAACACACACACATGTGCAGAACACACACATGTACAGAACACACACACACATGTACAGAACACACACACATGTGCAGAACACACACATGTACAGAACACACACACATGTGCAGAACACACACACATGTGCAGAACACACACATGTACAGAACACACACACATGTGCAGAACACACACATGTACAGAACACACACACACACATGTACAGAACACACACACATGTGCAGAACACACACATGTACAGAACACACACACACATGTACAGAACACACACACATGTGCAGAACACACACATGTACAGAACACACACATGTACAGAACACACACACACACATGTGCAGAACACACACACACATGTACAGAACACACACATGTACAGAACACACACACATGTACAGAACACACACACACACACATGTACAGAACACACACATGTACAGAACACACACATGTACAGAACACACACACACACATGTGCAGAACACACACACACATGTACAGAACACACACATGTACAGAACACACACACATGTACAGAACACACACACACACACATGTACAGAACACACAAACATGTGCAGAACACACACACATGTACAGAACACACACACACATGTACAGAACACACACACACATACATGTACAGAACACACACACACACACATGTACAGAACACACACACACACACATGTACAGAACACACACACATGTACAGAACACACACACATGTGCAGAACACACACATGTACAGAACACACACATGTACAGAACACACACACACACATGTGCAGAACACACACACATGTGCAGAACACACACATGTACAGAACACACACACACACACACACACACACACATGTGCAGAACACACACACATGTACAGAACACACACACACATGTGCAGAACACACACACATGTACAGAACACACACACACATGTGCAGAACACACACACATGTGCAGAACACACACACATGTACAGAACACACACACACACACACACACACACACACACACATGTACAGAACATACACACATGTACAGAACACACACACATGTACAGAACATACACACATGTGCAGAACACACACACATGTGCAGAACACACACACATGTACAGAACATACACACATGTACAGAACACACACACACACGTGCAGAACATACACACATGTACAGAACACACACACATGTACAGAACACACACACATGTACAGAACACACACACATGTACAGAACACACACACACACACACACACACATGTGCAGAACACACACATGTACAGAACACACACACATGTGCAGAACACACACACATGTACAGAACACACACACATGTACAGAACACACACACATGTGCAGAACACACACACATGTGCAGAACACACACACATGTACAGAACACACACACATGTACAGAACATACACACATGTGCAGAACATACACACATGTACAGAACACACACACATGTACAGAACACACACACATGTGCAGAACACACACACATGTACAGAACATACACACATGTGCAGAACATACACACATGTACAGAACACACACACATGTACAGAACACACACACATGTACAGAACACACACACATGTGCAGAACACACACATGTACAGAACACACACATGTACAGAACACACACACACACATGTGCAGAACACACACACACATGTACAGAACACACACACATGTGGAGAACACACACACGTACAGAACACACACACATGTACAGAACACACACACATGTACAGAACACACACACATGTACAGAACACACACACATGTACAGAACACACACACATGTGCAGAACACACACACATGTGCAGAACACACACACATGTGCAGAACACACACACGTACAGAACACACACACATGTACAGAACACACACACATGTACAGAACATACACACATGTGCAGAACATACACACATGTACAGAACACACACACATGTACAGAACACACACACATGTACAGAACATACACACATGTGCATGTTCCAGTCACTTCCACAGGTGAATACACTCCAGCGAGTCTGGGTTTGGCGTTGCCAGGAGAACGGTTCTTGTCTGAGGCTTTGTGCCAAGTGTAAAGTTTGGTGGAGGGGGGATTATGGTGTGGGGCTTGGACCCTTAGTTCCAGTGAAAGGAACTCTGAATGCTTCAGCAAACCAAGAGATTTTGGACAATTCCATCCTCCCAACTTTGTGGGAACAGTTTGGAGATATCCCCTTCCTCTTCAACATGTGTGTGCATCAGTGCAAGGTCCATAAAGAGTTTGGTGTGGAGGAACTTGATTGGCCTGCACAGAGTCCTGACCTCAACCCAATAGAACACCTTTGGGATGAATTAGAGCAGAGACTGAGAGCCAGACCTTCTCATCAGTGTGTGACCTCACAAATGTGCTTCTGAAAGAGTGGGCAAAAAGTCCCATAAACACACTCCTAAACCCTGTGGACTCTTCCCAGCAGAGCTGAAGCGGTTTCAGACGTCATATTAAACCTCTGGATTAAGAGCGGGGTGTCTCTTATGTTTATAGAGTGTACATATATAAAATACACATTTATACATGTTCACAAATGACACACGTGAAAAGTGCAGATGTGTAACAGACAAAACTGACCCCACTTGTTCCCGAGCAGAACTGGACACGCGGCGTGACGAGTGCGGTAGTCCCCCTCCCCACTGGGGTACAGGTTAAACCAGAACACCGCCGAGCCCTGTACACAAGTATACCACATACTTATACTACTACTACTGCTACTGCTACTGCTACTAATACTACTACTACTACTAATACTACTAATACTACTGCTACTACTACTACTGCTGCTGCTGCTGCTACTGCTACTACTGCTACTACTACTACTACTAATATGCATGAAGAATCCCTCAGTCGTCCAGGTAGAATCCATGATAAAACCACTACTACTATCACTACTACTAATACTACTAATACTAATAGTACTACTACTACTACTACAGTCACACACAAACACAGTGTGTAACTTTCTGGACTTGTCACCTGGTTAACTCCATGGAAACACAAAGTTAAAGCCACACTTCGGAACATTCTTCATTGAGACAGATGGGTTTTATGTAATACTGTGGAACATTACGATAAAAGAATTACATCTCCATGGAAACGACGAGGAGGAGTCAGGTTTGTGGAGAGGCAGACCCGCTCACAGTAAGGACATCTGAGTGTATGTTACGGCTAAAAAAGTTCCATACAGGGGCTTTAATATGAACGTAAACTCAAACGTACCTTCTTTGGTTTAATGGACGCCCCGAT
Source organism: Paratrypauchen microcephalus (assembly GCA_036785185.1). NCBI lineage: Eukaryota > Metazoa > Chordata > Actinopteri > Gobiiformes > Gobiidae > Paratrypauchen > Paratrypauchen microcephalus. Next base: position 309,228 of record JAVJIX010000166.1, read on the forward strand.
GTCTGTGAAGACTGTGGCGCCCCCTGCCTGCACGTCGCTCATCTGCAGTACAAATACCAGTTAAAATACATTTCAAAATAACAAAATAATAAAGTATAAAAGTGTTTTCCGCACATAGAGGAGCCACGTGGCAATACGATTCCCCGTCCCCAACTCTTCAAACGCATCCGGCTCATCCTTCTGCCCGAGGGTCAGAGAGAGGGTCAGAGAGGGGGTCAGAGGGTCAGAGGGGGGTCAGAGAGGGGGTCAGAGGGTCAGAGAGGGGTCAGAGAGGGGGTCAGAGAGGGGGTCAGACAGGGGGTCAGAGAGAGGGTCAGACAGAGGGTCAGAGGAGGAGAGGGTCAGAGAGAGGGTCAGGGGAGGAGAGGGTCAGAGAGAGTCAGAGGAGAGGGTCAAAGAGAGGGTCAGAGGAGGAGAGGGTCAGAGAGAGGGTCAGAGAAGGAGAGGGTCAGAGAAGGAGAGGGTCAGAGAGAGAGAGTCAGAGGAGAGGGTCAGAGAGAGGGTCAGAGGAGGAGAGGGTCAGAGAGAGGGTCAGAGGAGGAGAGGGTCAGAGAGATGGTCAGAGAAGGAGAGGGTCAGAGAGAGAGTCAGAGGAGAGGGTCAGAGAGAGGGTCAGAGGAGGAGAGGGTCAGAGAGAGGGTCAGAGGAGGAGAGGGTCAGAGAGATGGTCAGAGAAGGAGAGGGTCAGAGAGAGAGTCAGAGGAGAGGGTCAGAGAGAGGGTCAGAGGAGGAGAGGGTCAGAGAGAGGGTCAGAGGAGGAGAGGGTCAGAGAGAGGGTCAGAGGGTCAGAGAGAGGGTCAGAGGAGGAGAGGGTCAGAGAGAGGGTGAGGAGAGGGTCAGAGAGAGGGTCAGAGAGAGGGTCAGAGGGTCAGCGAGAGGGTCAGAGGAGGAGAGGGTCAGAGAGAGGGTCAGAGAGAGGGTCAGAGGGTCAGTGAGAGGGTCAGAGGAGGAGAGGGTCAGAGAGAGGGTCAGAGGAGAGGGTCAGAGAGAGGGTCAGAGAGAGGGTCAGAGAGAGGGTCAGAGGAGGAGAGGGTCAGAGAGAGGGTCAGAGGAGGAGAGGGTCAGAGAGATGGTCAGAGAAGGAGAGGGTCAGAGAGAGGGTCAGAGTTTCAGAAGGTCAGAGGTCAGTCTTACTCGTCCAAAATCAAAGTGTGGTTCGTACTGTCCCCCGACTCCATAATTCGCCACCTAAAAACAAGAGTCACAAAATGTTACAACAGAGTTTCACAGTAGTCGTTATATTTATCGATGTACTTAGTTGTATTTTAAAGTATAACTTCGTTCTACTTGTACTCCTGTACATATATACGTATATTTGAAGTCTTCTCTCATATTTGAAGTATTCTCTCATATATTCACGCATCTCTCATGTATAAATATATTTGAAGTATTCTCTCATGTATAAATATATTTGAAGTATTCTCTCATATATAAATATATTTGAAGTATTCTCTCATATATAAATATATTTGAAGTATTCTCTCATGTATAAATATATTTGAAGTATTCTCTCATATATAAATATATTTGAAGTATTCTCTCATATATAAATATATTTGAAGTATTCTCTGTGACCTGCAGATCTTCGGCCGTGGAAACGTCGAGTCCCGTCACCGCCTCAATCCTCCAGTTTATCTGATCCACCACCGGGTGTTCGAACGAGCCCAACCACGCGCTGAGGAGAGAGTACTACATGTACTACAAATACTACAAATACTACTACTACTGCTACAACCCCAACCACGCACTGAGGAGAGAGTACTACATGTACTACATGTACAACAAATACTACAACTACTGCTACAACCCCAACCACGCGCTGAGGAGAGAGTACTACATGTACTACAAATACTACTACTGCTGCTACAACCCCAACCACGCGCTGAGGAGAGAGTACTACAAATACTACTACTGCTACAACCCCAACCACGCGCTGAGGAGAGAGTACTACAAATACTACTACTGCTACAACCCCAACCACGCGCTGAGGAGAGAGTACTACAAATACTACTACTGCTACAACCCCAACCACGCGCTGAGGAGAGAGTACTACAAATACTACTACTGCTACAACCCCAACCACGCGCTGAGGAGAGAGTACTACAAATACTACTACTGCTACAACCCCAACCACGCGCTGAGGAGAGGCGAGTACTGCAAGTACTACAAATACTACTACTACTGCTACTGCTACAACCCCAACCACGCGCTGAGGAGAGGAGAGTACTACTACAAATACTACTACTACTACTACTACTACTAAAGCAGGTCTTACCTCTTGGAGACCCTGTAGTGGGCGGTGGTGAGTTTTCCGGTCTGGGGGTCGTGGACTGTGGCTCGTTTCAGCTGCAGCGAAAAACAAAATAAAACAAAATCAGGAAAATTTTTAGACAAGCTGGAGATCAACACCTCCATGTGCAACTGGATCTCCTGACAGGAAGACCGCAGGCAGTACAGGTCGGCAGCAACACCTCCAGCACCATCACACTGAACACGGGGTCCCCCAAGGATGTGTGCTGAGCCCCCTCCTCTTCACTCTGCTGACCCACGACTGCACACCGTCACACAGCTCCACCCTCTTCATCAAGTCTGACCCACGACTGCACACCATCACACAGCTCCAACCTCTTCATCAAGTTTGCGGACGATACGACTGTGTTTGTCACATCAGCGATGACGATGAGACTCACTATAGGAGCGAGGTGAACCGCCTGGTCAAGTGCTGCAGGAACAACAACCTCTGAGCGTGGAGAAGACAAAGGAGATTGTGGTAGACTTCAGGAGAGCACACACAGCACGCCCCCCTCACCATCACTGGGGCTGCTGTGGAGAAGCAGCACCAAGTTCCTGGGTGTGCATATCTCTGAGGACCTCTCCTGGTCAAAGAACACTGCATCACTGACCAGTAAAGCCCAACAGCGACTCTACTTCCTCCACAAGCTGAAGAGAGCCAGAGCCCCAGCTCCATCATGAGCACCTTCTACAGAGACACCATAGGTCACACCCTCACCAGCTGCATCACTGTGTGGTATAGCACCTGCACCGTGTCCTTCCGGAAAAAGCTACACCGAGTAGTAAGAGCAGCTGAGAGAATCGTGGGTGTCTCTCTCCCCTCCCTGCAGGACATCTACCGCACCCGCCTCACCCGCCTCACCCTCTGGGTGATCTCACCCACCCATCCAACTGCCTCTTCAGGCTGCTGCCATCAGGAAGGAGACTGAGGAGCCTCAGGGCCACGACCAGCAGACTGAAAGACAGCTTCATCCACCAAGCTGTCAGGATGCTCAACTCTCTCCCAATCACACTGCTGCTGAAATCACGCTGACACTGCTCCTTAAATGACACTGCTGCTTAAACAACACTTAAATTACATTGACACTGCTGCTTAAATGACACGGCTGCTTAAATGACACCGACACTGCTGCTTAAATGACACTGACACTGCTGCTTACATGACATAGACACTGCTGCTTAAATGACACATTTGAGCTTTATTCCGCTCCACATTGTGTGTTTTACTTATTTGTATTATACACAAGCCTTTTGCACTTTTGCTACAGGTATATGTGATGTTTTAATCATGGTAGTAGTAGCAGTAGTAGTAGTAGTAGTAGTAGTACTTTTGCTACGGGTATATGATGTTTTAGTCATGGTGTTTATTGTCTTGTTTATCACAGGTTTTATGTTCACTGTGGGCCTAGGGGGCGCTGTGTGTGCGACCTGTACATATGGTTTTTGACAATAAAGCTGATTTTGAACTTTGAGTGTGTTTTCAGTGTGTGTGTGTTTGTGCGTTTCTGAGTGTTTGCGTGTAACTCTCTGATTCCGTTTGGTTTCTCACCCGTGGCGTGGCGAGCTCTTTGACTCGCTCCATCTCGCGCTCTGAGACGACGTCATGGTAACGCAGGATCAGGGGGCGGTCCCACTCCTCCTCCTGTTTGACCGGACCAATCAGGAGGCTCGGGTGGCCGTTGTTGTCATGGTAACGGCAAAAGAGGCGACTCTGTCTCCGAGGAGTCTGAAACACAGAGGAGCAGAGTGTCAGATGCCCTCCCGCACCATCCAGGACTACACCAGGACTAAAGCAGGGTTGAAGTAGGACTAAAGCAGGACTAAACCAGGTCTAAAGCAGGACTGAAGTAGGACTAACGCAGGACTAAAGCAGGTCTAAACCAGGACTAAGGCAGGTCTAAACCAGGACTAACGCAGGACTAAAGCAGGTCTAAATTGTCAGATGCCCTCCCCGTGTGTTAGATGCCCTCCCTCACCATCCGGATGCCCTGCCCCCTGCACAGCCTCTCGTAGGCCTTCCTCTCGGGCAGGTAGTCGTCAGAGCGCTCCCTGTCGGCTCCCGTCGCCTCCGCTCCCGTCACCTCCGCTCCCGTCTGTTGGTGGCGTTTGGCGAGCTGGTACTCGAAGTACTTCAGGTTTCCCTTCGCTCGCTGATGAGAAGGGTCTGAAACCAGAAGGAAACCAGTTCAGATCCTAAAGCGACTAAACCAGGACTAAACCAGGACTGAACCAGGACAGAACCAGGACAGAACCAGGACTAAACCAGGACTAAACCAAGACTGAACCAGGACTAAAGAAGGACTGAACCAGGACTAGAACCAGGACTGAACCAGGACTAAAGAAGGACTGAACCAGGACTAGAACCAGGACTGAACCAGGACTAAAGAAGGACTGAACCAGGACTAAACCAAGAATGAACTAGGACTGAACAAGGACCAAAATGAACCAAACTAGAACTTAATTAGGGCAAAACCAGGGAAAAACCAGGACTAAACCCAGACTAAACCCAGACTGAACCCGGACTGAACCAGGACTAAACCCAGACTGAACCAGGACTGAACCCAGACTGAACCCAGACTGAACCCTGATTGCCCATACCAAGCTGCAGTAGTCTCTTAGTGTAATGCAGTGCCTTCTCTAGCGCCCCCTGCTGGTACACAGAGTAGCTGAGGTAGTCCAGGATGGTCTTCGTGTCCACAGACTCGGTCTCGGTCCCGGTCTGGGTCCGGGTCTCAGCCTGGAGCTGTTTCAGGGCCTGTTCCATCCACAGCGTCGTGTGGAGATAGTCTGCCTCGGTGTACGCCACTCTGCCCAGGTCGAAGCAGTCCTCCGCGGAGAGACCAGGGGACAGGGCGGGGTCAGCGGGCAGGGAGGAGCTGCCTGAAGAGAACGTCAAAACATCTCAGATAATCTTGGCCATAATACTTTGCAATACTTGAGGCAAGCTTGGGAGGAAGACCTTGGCACTGCTCTCTCTGAGGAACAATGGCTGAAGAGGACTTATGGAGGACTGAGGACTGAAGAGGAGTATACGGATGAGGAGACAGAATGGATACAGAAAGAATGAAGCGGAGACAGTTTTAGGAGGAGCAGAGAACAGCCATCGGTTTCACATTACTTCTCAGAATCGTGCGCTGAATCCGCTGGCCTTCTTTCTTTTCCTTTGCTGGTAAAAATGGTCCTGACTGAAGTGGGTACTGCAAACACGATGGTCCAAACGTCTTACAGCTTTGCCTTTCATGTTTGGGTCCCGAGAGCTGAGAGCGAAATCAGCTGTGACTGAGCACATGCGACTGTCCTCCTCATCTACTCCAAACTATGGATAAATCTCGGATTAGAGGCACTTTTGACTCAAACTAAAGTGTAGACTAAGACATTGAGCTTCTATGATTTGAAAAGTGATCAAGTTTGTGTTATTTTGGTGACTTCAACGTCGTGCAACCAGCACTCACGTTAACGGATATCGCTAATCTAAAACATCTCTGGAAGTGCTCCAAATGACACCAAAATGCTATGGGTGAGTAAAACAACTTATAAGGCTCAGATTGTAAAAAATGTTAATTCTCTTTTAAACCCACAAGGAGCAAAATGAGTAAAAAACAGACGTCTTTGGAAAGTTTCTTTGCAAAGGGGAAAAGGCCCAGTGAGGAGACAGAAGAAGAGCCTATGACCACTAAGGACCCGTCCACACGACAACGTTTTTTGGTAGAAACGGAGAAGTTTGTATTCGTTTTGGCCTTTCGTCCACACGGCGCCGGCGTTTTGGGGGAGCGTAAACAGTGTTTTTTTGAAACCAGGTTCCAGAGTGGAGAAATCTGAGAACACCGGGGGTCGCGCTGTCGTGTAGACGAGCAAAACGCAGCTTTTGGAAAACGATGACGTTGCGATGCCGTCTGCTTTGGCAGGACTCCCCGTCGACGTTCTGCTGATACTGACGTGTTTTGTAATCCAACGTAACTCGTACAAGTAACTCTACTTCGTCGTCGGTCTTTGTACGTGTGTTCTCCATCATCATTATCTTCTTGTGTTTGTGTTTGGACTTTATGCACATGCGCTCTTTGTAGTCTTGTGTTTCCGGTGGCTCTGGCTGTTTCTTGTTTACAGCGCCACATATCGGTGTGGTGTATGTATTACATCGTTTTCACTCAGCGCTCCGTTTTTGTCTGGACGCAAATATTTACTGACAATTAGGGATGCACTGATGTGAAAATTTTTGCCGATACTGATATCCGATATTAATGTTGCCAGACTGGAACTAGACCAGGACTAGACCGGGACTAGACCAGGACTAAACGCAGACTAAACCAGGTCTAGACCAGGTCTAAACCAGGTTTAAAGGAAAAGTAACGTTTTTTTTTTACAATCTGAGCCTTCTTTCGGTAATAAAACAAGTTGTTTTACTCACCCATAGCACTTTGGTGTCATATGGAGCACTTCCACAGATGTTTTAGATTTGCGGTTAGCCTAGCGCAACTTCTAGCCATAGCTCAGGGCATATAATATATTCCCCAAGCATGTAATATGCCCCGTGCGGGCTCCAAATAGCACAAACTTTAGCACTTTTCAAATCATAGAAGCCCGATGTCTTAGTCTACGATTGCGTTTGAGTCAAAAGTGGCCTGTAATCCGAGATTTATCCATAGTTTACAGCTTTGCGTTTCATGTTTGGGTCCCGGAAGCTGAGAGCACAGTCCGCACATGCGCACTGGCGTCCTCATCTACTCGAAACTATGGCTAAATCTCGGATTACAGGCCACTTTTGCTTCAAACGAAATCGTAGATTAAGACATCGGGCTTCTATGATTTGAAAAGTGCTAAAGTTTGTGTTATTTGGAGACCGCAAAGTAATGCCCCGAGCACTCAAGTTAACGGATATGCTACAACATAACTTCTACGAAACTGCTCAAAATGACACCAAACTGCTATGGGTGAGTAAAACTACTTGTTTTATTGCCGAAAGAAGGCTCAGATTGTAAAAAAACGTTACTTTTCCTTTAAACCTGGACTGGACCAGGACTAAACCCGGACTGGACCAGGTCTAAACCAGGATTAAATCACGGCGTGCGGCTCTTTGCCTGGTTTCGTGCGGCTCTTGCGTTCGTTCATGTCGAGGTTTGATGTGTTCGCACGGTTTGTGTTCGCACGGTTTGGACACGGGTCTCGTGCTTGCAGCCCCGGGTGGAAGGCGTGGTCTCGCGCCGGTCATGCTGCGATATCACGGATTTGAGCACGATGAGCGCACACTCACCCCCCCACGCTTCACTATTAATACATTTTGTTGAAAATCTAGGAAAGTTTGAGTATTTAAATGAGAGAGAAATGTGAGAAAACGTTAATTCGAGGGATTACTGTACTGACAAATATCGGTCGTTAATATCAGCCCACTTTTACACCTTGGGCCGATACCGATATGTTAAAAAATTTTGCAATATCGGCCGATACCGATGTTAATGCCGATATATCGTGCATCCCTACTGACAATACCAGGAGTCCTACTTAAAATATGGATTTATCGCAACAGGTGATTCCCACGCACCAAGCCCGCACTGCAGAACATCCGGCGACCAGCTCTCCAATGAGGCGGCCTTAAAAGTATGTTCGAGACATCAACTCTGCCGGTATTCTGGATAAAAGTTACGGAGTAGACTGGGCATAAGCAACACACTCCCATTACGCCGAGATGCGACCGTCTCGTAGCAGAGAAACAAGCTCAGGTCTCTCACTGATTCAGCGTTATGGTGAGTTGTATTTTTCATGTACTTTATATTTGTTTTGTGGGCCTGTTTAAGAGTTACCATAGCGACCAGAGAGCGTCAGGGCAGAGAGGATGTTGTGACTCTTGTTATGTTGTTGGCGCATGTCATGAGGACGCTGTTATTAAAGTTACACACAAGTACACAGTGGATTCACGTTTATTATTATATTTACAACATACCACAGTTCTTGTTTGTATAATTTTATTTTGTGGTATTTATCTGCCGATATCCACGCCCCCCTCCACCCCCCACCCCCATCCGGCCTGTGAAAATTTTGGGAGACATTAACCTGTCCGTGGCACAAAAAAGGTTGGGGGGACCACTGAAAATGACATTGCATTAATTTAAGTAGTAGTAGTAGTAGTAGTAGTAGTACTAGTAGTAGTAGTAGTACCTGTCAGTCTCCCTGTTGCTATGCTTTCCGTGTCGAGTTTGTACGTGTCCTGGAGTCGGATCAGGGCGTTGGCGGCTCCGGTTTGATCCTCGTCCGTCGGGAAAAACTGTCTCTGGATCGTCAGGTTTGAAATGAAACCTGAAAAACACGAGGACACCAGGACTGAACCAGGACTAAACCAGGACCGAACCAGGTCTAAACCAGGACTAAACCTGGACTAAACCAGGACTAAACCAGGACCGAACCAGAACTAAACCAGAACTAAACCAGGACTAAACCAGGACTAAACCAGGACTGAACCAGGACAGAACTAAACTAGGACTAAACTAGGACTAAACCAGGACTAAACCAGGACTAAACCAGGACTAAACTGGGACTAAACCAGGACTAAACCAGGATTGGACCAGGACTGAACCAGGACTAAACCAGGACTGAACCAGGACAGAACTAGGACTAAACCAGAACTAAACTAGGACTAAACTAGGACTAAACCAGGACTAAACCTGGTCTATACCAGGTCTAAACCAGAACTAAACTAGGACTGAACCAGGACCAAACCAGGACTAAACCAGGACTATACCAGGTCTAAACCAGAACTAAACTAGGACTGAACCAGGACTAAACCAGGACTAAACTAGGACTAAACCAGGACTAAACCAGGATTGGACCAGGACTGAGCCAGCACTAAAGCAGGACCAAACCAGGACTAAACCAGGACTAAACCAGGTCTAACCCAGGTGGTACCGTCGCTCATGTCGGTGAGCACTAGCGCCTCCAGCTGGTTCCACTCGGTGTTGAGTCTCTTGATGAGTTTAAAGGCGTTCACCGGATTCCCCAGAAACAGCTCGGGGTCAGCGGTGGCGGCGGAGGACAGCGCCTGCAGACGATCCGCCCATCTGACACAAGAATAAACCAAGAATAACAACGCTTCTGTCGCTTTTTGGACTTCACACACACACGTTATGGATAATGGTTAGCACGTAGCTGTTAGCCTACATGCTAACTAATATCTGTATTTGAATTCTTAATGTAGGGTGACCAGACGTCCCTATAGAGCGTTTTCACGTGACGTCATAATCCGGACGCCCGCCATTTTGGGGGGTTTCGAACAGTGCACTTATGCCGCAAAGTTTTAAAAAAAGCAAAAGAGTCAACTATTGTGCGGTCCTAGGCTGTCACAACAGACCGAACAGAGAAAAACACCTGCAGATCTATCATTTACCTAAAGTAGTGACCAACTGAGTGGCTAGCGCTCATGCCTCACAGCAATAAGGTTCCGGGTTCGATCCCCGGGTCGTCTGTGTGGAGTTTGCATGTTCTCCCCGTGTCTGGGTGGGTTTCCTCCGGGCACTCTGGTTTCCCCCATCAACCCAAAACATGCACCATAGGTAAAATCCTCCAGCTGAGGTCCTGACCAAGCCGAAGCAAGAAGAACATGGAGATGGTCCCCGGGCGCAGTAATGTGCTGCTTACTGCTCCTGATAACAGGATGGGTTAAATGCAGAGAGGAATTTCTCCAGTGTGAGATCAATAAAGTTCCTTCTTCTTCTTTTCATATATAGGGCATTATAAGGTGCATAGAATAGAAGCTACAGTAGTGGCTGACTACGGTAGCCATGATTAACCAATATTGATCCATATATAAGGCGCATCGGATTATAAGGCGCACTGTCGGCTTTTGAGAAAACTGAAAGCTTTTAGGTGCACTTTATTGTACGGAAAATCCGGTACTTAAACACGTTACACATGTAATACAAGTATGCCGAGTTTGCCATCACAATATGTTTGTCTCAAATCTTCCGCACTTTACACTCTCGTACCAGCCACAAACAAACTGGTTGTTGCCTTCAGACCTTTAGAGCTCTGAAGACCTCCAGACCTTTAGAGCTCTGAAGACCTCCAGACCTTTAGAGCTCTGAACACCTCCAGACCTTTAGAGCTCTGAAGACCTCCAGACCTTTAGAGCTCTGAAGACCTCCAGACCTTTAGAGCTCTGAAGACCTCCAGACCTTTAGAGCTCTGAAGACCTCCAGACCTTTAGAGCTCTGAAGACCTCCAGACCTTTAGAGTTCTAAAGACCTCCAGACCTTTAGAACTCTGAAGACCTCCAGACCTTTAGAGTTCTAAAGACCTCCAGACCTTTAGAGCTCTGAAGACCTCCAGACCTTTAGAGCTCTGAAGACCTCCAGACCTTTAGAGCTCTGAAGACCTCCAGACCTTTAGAGCTCTGAAGACCTCCAGACCTTTAGAGTTCTAAAGACCTCCAGACCTTTAGAGCTCTGAAGACCTCCAGACCTTTAGAGCTCTGAAGACCTCCAGGCCTTTAGAGCTCTGAACACCTCCAGACCTTTAGAGTGCTGAAGACCTCCAGACCTTTAGAGTTCTAAAGACCTCCAGACCTTTAGAGCTCTGAAGACCTCCAGACCTTTAGAGCTCTGAAGACCTCCAGACCTTTAGAGTTCTAAAGACCTCCAGACCTTTAGAGCTCTGAAGACCTCCAGACCTTTAGATCTCTGAAGGTCTTGTGCTGTATCAGGGCTTGGGGAGAAGACCAGGTCGTTGACAATATCGGGATCCATCTCATATGGATCTTCTCGCCCAGTTAATTTGAGTTTTTTCATATAACGCTTCTTTTCTTTGGCGTCAAACTTAACCCTATACAACTGGTCAACTGTGTCAGAACGTTTGGATTCACATTTTTATTTTTTCTGAATGGTTGCTTTATAAACACATATAATTTTGAGCGCATAAACCCCCCAAGATGGCCCCACATCCGGGTAATCGTCCTGTTTTTCCGGGTTCGTGAAAATGTCCCTATTTCCCCGGGACAGTCCTAGTTTGAGCCGTGTCCCTTGTCCAAGCAAATTTATACAAAACCTCTGATTTGTCCCAGGTTTATGCAAGAAATATCACAGGTTTACCTATTTTTGACCAATTTGACATTGGGAGGAGCTAACTGCTACACCGAAATGACTCTGAGACTACCACACCTACTTGTTTACAGTTTGTGTTAGTTAGGTGACAGTTTGCGTTAGTTAGGTGACTGTGTTAGTTAGGTGACAGTTTGCGTTAGTTAGGTGACTGTGTTAGTTAGGTGACTGTGTTAGTTAGGTGACTGTGTTAGTTAGGTGACAGTTTGCGTTAGTTAGGTGACTGTGTTAGTTAGGTGACAGTTTGTGTTAGTTAGGTGACAGTTTGCGTTAGGTGACAGTTTGCGTTAGGTGACAGTTTGCGTTAGGTGACAGTTTGCGTTAGTTAGGTGACAGTTTGCGTTAGTTAGGTGACTGTTAGTTAGGTGACTGTTAGTTAGGTGACTGTTAGTTAGGTGACTGTGTTAGTTAGGTGACTGTGTTAGTTAGGTGACAGTTTGTGTTAGTTAGGTGACAGTTTGTGTTAGTTAGGTGACAGTTTGTGTTAGTTAGGTGACAGTTTGTGTTAGTTAGGTGACAGTTTGTGTTAGTTAGGTGACAGTTTGCGTTAGGTGACAGTTTGCGTTAGGTGACAGTTTGCGTTAGGTGACAGTTTGCGTTAGGTGACAGTTTGCGTTAGTTAGGTGACTGTGTTAGTTAGGTGACTGTGTTAGTTAGGTGACTGTGTTAGGTGACTGTTTGTGTTAGGTGAGTGTGTTAGGTGATTGTGTTAGGTGACAGTTTGTGTTAGTTAGGTGACAGTTTGCGTTAGTTAGGTGACAGTTTGTTAGGTGACAGTTTGCGTTAGTTAGGTGACAGTTTGCGTTAGTTAGGTGACAGTTTGCGTTAGTTAGGTGACAGTTTGCGTTAGTTAGGTGACAGTTTGCGTTAGTTAGGTGACAGTTTGCGTTAGTTAGGTGACTGTGTTAGTTAGGTGACTGTGTTAGTTAGGTGACAGTTTGTGTTAGTTAGGTGACAGTTTGTGTTAGTTAGGCGACAGTTTGTTAGGTGACAGTTTGTGTTAGTTAGGTGACAGTTTGTGTTAGTTAGGTGACTGTGTTAGTTAGGCGACAGTTTGTGTTAGTTAGGTGACTGTTAGTTAGGCGACAGTTTGTGTTAGTTAGGTGACAGTTTGTTAGGTGACAGTTTGTGTTAGTTAGGTGACAGTTTGCGTTAGTTAGGTGACAGTTTGCGTTAGTTAGGTGACAGTTTGTTAGGTGACATTTGTGTTAGTTAGGACAGTTTGTGTTAGTTAGGTGACATTTGTGTTAGTTAGGTGACATTTGTGTTAGTTAGGTGACAGTTTGTTAGGACAGTTTGCGTTAGTTAGGTGACAGTTTGCGTTAGTTAGGTGACAGTTTGCGTTAGGTGACAGTTTGCGTTAGTTAGGCGACAGTTTGCGTTAGTTAGGCGACAGTTTGCGTTAGTTAGGCGACAGTTTGCGTTAGTTAGGCGACAGTTTGCGTTAGTTAGGCGACAGTTTGCGTTAGGTGACAGTTTGCGTTAGGTGACAGTTTGCGTTAGTTAGGTGACAGTTTGCGTTAGTTAGGTGACAGTTTGCGTTAGTTAGGTGACAGTTTGTGTAAGTTAGGCGACAGTTTGCGTTAGTTAGGCGACAGTTTGCGTTAGTTAGGCGACAGTTTGCGTTAGTTAGGTGACAGTTTGCGTTAGTTAGTTAGGTGACAGTTTGCGTTAGTTAGTTAGGTGACAGTTTGCGTTAGTTAGGTGACAGTTTGCGTGAGTTAGGTGACAGTTTGTGTAAGTTAGGTGACTGTTTGCGTTAGTTAGGTGACAGTTTGCGTTAGGTGACAGTTTGCGTTAGTTAGGTGACAGTTTGCATTAGGTGACAGTTTGCGTTAGTTAGGTGACAGTTTGCGTTAGTTAGGTGACAGTTTGCGTTAGTTAGGTGACAGTTTGTGTAAGTTAGGTGACAGTTTGTGTTAGTTAGGTGACAGTTTGCGTTAGTTAGGTGACAGTTTGTGTTAGTTAGGTGACAGTTTGTGTTAGTTAGATCTGCACACCTGAAAAGCATCACACTGGAGGATCACTTTTGCAGAACAAAACAAAGGAGGATTTGAGGTCATATGAGACTCTATTGTTTCTTTGTTTTTTTAATCGGGACGTAGAGATCCGGTTTAGAATGGCTCACGTTTCAGGAAACTGCTGCACGGACTTTTCCAGACGAGATTTGAAAGCAGCACCAGGAGAAATGAACAAAATCCAACTTTAAACCTGAACAATGAGGGCATCTGACACACAGGGAGGGCATCTGACACACGGGGAGGGCATCTGACACACGGGGAGGGCATCTGACACACGGGGAGGGCATCTGAGACGTTTCTTACAGTTTGATTTTGTGGAGTTTCTCCTCCTCCGCTCGGATGTAGTCCTTCAGAGACAAAACCAGGTCTTTCTCCACCAACAGAAGCTCTGTCATGTGACCTGGAATTAAATATGAGAAGATCACGATTCAGAACATTTGAACAAAGTTTAGTCCTGGTTTAGTCCTGGTTTAGTCCTGGTTTAGTCCTGGTTTAGTTCCGGTTTGGTTTAGTCCTAATCTAGTCCTGGTTTTACCCTAGTCCAAAGACTAAACTAGGGTAAAACCAGTACTAAACCAGGACTAGACAGGGACTAAACCAAACCGGGACTAGACCAGTACTAGACCAGGGACTAAACTAGGGTAAAACCAGGATTAGACTAGGACTGAACCAAGACTAAACTAGGACTAGTGCCAGTCTAGTCCTGGTTTGGTTTAGTCCTAGTTTAGTCCTGGTTTAGTCCTATGACTCAGCTAATGAATAATCCACCTTTAAATGACTTAAAATAAAGTAAATATAACGTCCCGTACAGAAAGACAGTGAAGGAGCTCACCACCTCAAATGAGTAAAACTGCAGCTGGTTTATTAAGAAAACAAAACAAAAATATAGGTTAAATTTTAAATTTACTTTAAATAGATTTTGGACTCACCGACGGAGGTGAAGAAATCATTTTGTGCCGAGGAGCAGACGAAGATGAGACAGTGAAAGAACAGAGACCAGCTCAGCTCCATCAGATCTGAGAACACCAGAGGGAAAACATTCAAAGTCAGAAGAAAAAGACACTAAAAATAAACCAATTAGTCCTGGTTTGGTCCTGGTTTAGTCCTGGTTTAATCCTGTTTTAGTCCTGGTTTAGTCCTGGTTTAATCCCGGTTTAGTCCGGTTTTAGTCCTGGTTTAGTCCTGGTTTGGTCCTTGGTTAGTCCTGGTTTCGTCCTTGTTTGGTCCTGGTTTAGTCCTGGTTTAGTCCTGGTTTAGTCCTGGTTTAGTCCTGGTTTGGTCCTGGTTTGGTCCTGGTTTAGTCCTGGTTTGGTCCTGGTTTAGTCCTGGTTTAGTCCTGGTCTAGTCCTGGTCTAGTCCTGGTTTAGTCCTGGTTTAGTCCTGGTTCAGTTTTTTTCCACCACTACAATGCACAAACATAAAACATAAGTTTTCAATATTATTAAATACGAGTGGTATCAAATAAGAAATAAAAATATATTAAATAAAACAGAAACATTCTATTGCTGATTTTAAACTTTGAGTGACATTTGTTCAATAAAAATGATTAAATGAAAATTTTTTAACATTAAACTCAATTCCGTTAAACTGAAAATAAAGGCAGAAATAAAGGAAGAAACGAGCTGCTTTTCCTGTAATAATCCAGAGTTTTTCATCGTATTTGTTGATAATAAATGTAATAAAAGCCCCGTGTACTTTTCTGTGCCGTTAGAAGTTAAAATTATTACTAAAAATATTATTAAAATTATTATTAAAAGGGGGAAATGAAGCGACAGGAGGGAAATTCTAGAACCCTCATTTTCCGCTCATTTTCGCCTTATTTTGGTTACATTTAAACAAAATAAAAATGTGACATTCATAAAGACTCACCCCGGAGGCCTCGGAGAACGCGCCCGCAGCGGAAAGTCAAAGATACTCCCGTAAAATCTGTGGAAAAAGTCAAGTTTTGCAAGAAAAAACTGAAACAGAATCTGCTCCTGCCTGATCAGAGACGGGGACATCCGGTGCGGAGGAGGAGCGCGCCCCCTGCAGGAGCGGAGAGGAACTACAACAACAAACACTCCTGTCAAGAGTACTGCAGTACACAGACATGAATATTTATATTATACAACATTTAACATATTATAATATACAACAAACACTGCGAAAAAAACAACAACTTTACTCCTCAAACAAACAAACAAACAAATACACTGGAAAAACTTTACTCCTCTGAGGGGTTTTCCATCAACTTTACTCCTGCTGGACACAGAAATGAACATTAATATAAATATACCAATAAATATAAAAATCACAATAGAATACAACAACAAACACTTTACTCCTCAAACAAACACTGGGAAAAGAGAGAAAGAGAGGAGAGAATGAGAAAGAGGAGAGGAAGAGAGGAAGAGAGGGAAAGAGAGGAGAAAAAGAGAAAGAGGAGAGAGGAAGAGGGAGAAAACAAGAAAAATAAAGAGAGAAAGAGAGGAGAGAAAGAAAAAGAGAAAAAGGAAAAAGAGGAGAGAAAAAGGAGAGAAAGAGAGGGAAAGAAAAAAACTTTCCTCCTCTGCTGTACACAGACATGAATATTCGACAAATACAAACATAAGAAAACACCTCGTTTAAAACTTTGAAATCGTGTTTAAAGTATCAGAAAAATCAGTATTTTTAATGTATATTTTATTTGTGTAAATTGGATATTTTAGAAGTAAATGTTGGACTGGCTGCATGTAACAGTCACAGACCTCAGATAAAACCAACAACACAAGTTTTTCTAATAAATATTTATTTCATTTTGAACATTATACACACTTTTCTTTATGTACATGTTTTCACACATTCAGCAAATATTCCACATTTTCAACTTCAATTAAAAGACGTAATGTAATCTCCCCGTGTCAACCCCTGATCAATATATTGCCTTATCAGCTGATCGATTATTATTCCAGACATTCTAATGACCAAAAAACGCGTCTATTCAGAATGAGAAATAGACCCGAAGTCAGCCTGACTGACAGCCAAAAAAACTGGACTAAACCTGAGTCAGTCTGTCACAATGTGCCCGTAGATGTTTCAGTTGTTTTCTCGAGATCTCAAATTAATGATCTCGTTATCTCGGGATGACAAGGAAGAAAAAATATTACTTATGAATATGGCCTCTGTCGACTTCCGTAAAGGACCAACAAAGTCCAGACCAAGTCCGGGGAAGATCCCAGTCCATCCGGGATCTTCTGTGGGGCTGGTAGTCACTGTAGTATTTCATGTAGTACTTGCTGCAGTACTTGCTGCAGTACTTGCTGCAGTACTTGCTGTAGTACTTGCTGTAGTACTTGCTGCAGTACTCGCAGTATCACTGGGGCTGGTAGCTGTACCCGGGCAGTGGGAGCCTCTGTCCTTCTTTAGCCTCGAAGAACGTGTAGGACAGAGTGATGGTGTCCACTCGGGCCATCCTGGGGTCAGAGTCAAACTCGGGGTCGATGTAGAAGAAGACCGGCATGTCCACCTCCTCGTGCGGGTTCAGACGCTGCTCCTCGAAACAGAAACACTAGAGAAAAACAGAAAGAGAAAGAGAGAGGGGGTGGGGTTACAGTAACTGATAATCACGGCTGACCAGAGGGGTTTTCCATGAACGTCGCTAAACATAGCGGCGCCTAAGTGGTTAGTCCTCACCTGAATTAGCCGCAACTTAGCCTAAAGCCTGAAGTCGTTCCATTAACGCATTTCAGCTGCGGCTCAGCGGCGCTAACTTCAGCCGCGCCTATCCAGTCCTGGCCTAGACGCGTGCACGGGGAACGTAAGAAGCCCTGAACAAGTGACTGTCGAAAACGCGATCATGTCAAAGATTCGGGCCGATTATTTCAGCACATCAGAACAGAAGTTGCTTTTGGAACTCTACAACACATTTGCAATAACCAAGGCGAGAGACATGGCGTGGCAGAAGATCGCCGACCGCTTAAAGGGACAGTGTGTAAGATTTTTACCCGTTAATTACTGAAATTGAAGATACCCATTCAAAAATACATTGTTTTCCAAGCCTTTTCACTTCCATCATGAAATCAAAGTATTCTTTTGGACTTCGATATAGTCACATAAAAGGGGGATCTTCCCCATGCAGAGGCAGCCATTTTGAATACGAGAGCCGCAGAAGGACATTTGGGCTCCGCCTTCGGCAAGGCTTGTGGTTTTGGGTAAACACAAGCATGCTGCCGGATCAGACGTCGTAATGGATCTAACACGTGTTTTGGACTAAATTGTTTTACTGGATTTTATTCGCTGGATCCTTACGGACAAATTGAGAGCAAGTTTATGGTGAAATACAGAGTTTGACCTGTGCAAAGCATTCTAAGGTAAGCTAACCTCGTTTTGTGCTTTTCCGTATAAAAGCCCCATGTGCTCGGGGAGTGATTGTTGTGCAGGGAAATGAATTGCATAGTCAAAAAGAGGAGACTGTAAGGTTTCATTTGATGTGTAGATTGTCATGGTACATGATCGGGAATGTGTGTTTTCTTGAGAAAAGAAAAAAAAAAAAAACAGGACCGCGCGGCGTGCGGGTCCCTCGAGGTCTGCCGTAGCTAAAACAGAAAGTGCAATAGCACCATCCACCTATACGCCACGAATCCTACACACTGGGGCTTTAAATACTCAAGTTACGTCCTATAACAGTGCTGAATGTTGAGTTTTTAAAGTACTTTTTAAAGTATGTTTTTCACCATCAGTATCAAAACAAGTCCGTGGGGGAGAGGATATACTACGGTTTGGCATGTGGGAGACGCGAGTTCGATTCTCAGAGAGGACGGTTAATGTCATAAATATTATATATTTGTAGAGCAGTATTGTCAGTTGTAATTTATTTTTACTGTGTAAAAGTATTTGTTCCAACTAATACGTTAAATTGTGTTATCTTGTCTTTGAGCAGGAATAATGTGAAGAGGACTGTTTTGCAGGTAAAGACAAAGCATAAAAACATTTTGCAGAGTGGTAAGTAGGCTAATATTAATATTATTATTCAGTGAAATTAGTAATACTGTTGAAATGGTACCTTAATTTAATTTAAAATGAACAGTAGCTACCAAGCCACAGGAGGTGGGAGCCCCCCTCAAAACCTTTCACCTGCAGAGGAGCTGGCACTGGCCCTAAACCGGGGTCGCCCACTGGTGGAGGTAATTGAAGGAGGGACCCCATCAAAGATCCTTCCTGCGAGTTCTTGTGAAGAGTATATTCAAGGTATTCTCTAGGCTAATGCTTGCCTCAGCTGTGATCCAAGCATTTGTATATTTTAATAGTATGTTTGTGTTCTAGTTACTGAAGATGGCGTACACTTGGACCCTCCTCAGCAGTCCTCCAGCAGTGTCTTGCCTGACCCTCAGCAGTCCTCCAGCAGTGCCTCGCCTGACCCTCAGCAGTCCTCCAGCAGTGTCTTGCCTGACCCTCACCAGTCCTCCAGCAGTGGCCTCACACCAGAATGTCATACCTAATGTCTTTTATTGTTTTATGCCTATTGATGGAAATTGATAAATAGGATTTCATTAACTCATTGACTGCTGTGACGAATATATTCGTCAAGGACGTTTTTCAGCGGGGGTTGCTAGGATATGACCTGGAGCAACTTTGAAGGTGTAATTCACGCCTCCCAACCTGTAGGTAGCGATCTTATCTGCTGATCAGAGACCCGGAAGAGAGGAAGTGTGTAGTGTGTGTAGTGTGTATTGGCCAGAGGAGCAAGATGGTGAGGCGAGGGAACCCGGAAAAGCAGATGACTGTTGATCAGCGCCTACGGAGCGATCTGATCGCTCTTGGGACCCAGGATCACGAATCAGAGGATCACAGAGACAAGCCGGATCAGGCCGCGAGGTCGAAGCAGAGATCTGCTCTGCCCGAGGCAGACAACATGTCGTGCTCGCACTGCGTGGAGCAGGAACTCTGATCAGAATTACGACAGCGCCAAAGGAGAAGTTTACTGACTTGGAGCAGTAGATCCTGGTCTCCAGAGAGGCATGAGATGAGAAGAATTAAGTTTACATGATGCTGCTGTGTGGTAATTGTAATGAATGAAGTTATATGTGTGTACGTGCGCGTGCGTGTGTGTATATTAGTTTTTATTATGGGTCTGTACTCTGAGCCTCAATTGTGAAGTGACAAAGTTCTATTTTATATGAAAAGATATTATTATATCCTGTAAACATTTCTTGCCACTATTGATTTGAAGGAATTTTCAATTCACAGAGCCTTATATTCTTATATTTGTAAATAAAAAATGTACTTTGTCATCAAAAATCTCTTTCTGTGTTGTTTTAGATGTTTGAGGTGTCACTAAATCAATTAATCAATCAATCAAGTATTGACGTCAAAATCACCGATCTGCTCGAAATCCTTCTTTGCACAAAACGCTCGTTTTCTCCACTTTGTTGTCAAAAAACAGTTTTTGCTGAAACTACCCTATGTTCTACTATCAATTACTTGAGAACCGAAAAGGTTAGAAGCATCATTTTTTCCAGGTGAAAGAAGAGAGTCTACGCTTTATTTTTCATGTGTGCCATGTTTATATAGTCAAAGAACTCAGTATTCTGTGGGTCTTGTAAAATCAGTAAAAATGCAGTAAAACCTCTGGCAGTCTGGGGTTGGAATTCTGAAAACAGGCCGGCAGTGAATGAGTTAAAGAGGCTTGCACAGCATCTCTGAAGCAAATTTGTTGAATCATTGAAATGTTGCATCATGGAGTGTGCCTGTTATTTGGATACATTTTGTTTTAAAAGTAAAGGTTTACCTGTAACTGTATTATTTGATAGAGATGTCACATAAAATATAAAGTGTCAATGTCGTCATGTGAGAGTGATGTTAGGCCCAGCTGATATAAGTTCTATGATGATATGAATAATTTTAGGTTAAATTAATTCACATTTGTGTAATGTGTGGCAAATGTAAATTTGTGAAAATATAACACAAAATTGAATACATCAGTAAGAGGAATTGAACCCGGGACGCCCACATGAAAGACATAGGACATAACCACTCGACCAAAGTCTTTCTCTGTGACGGCTCTGGAATTCTTCTATCGGATAATGTCGTAAAGACAGAGGAAATTTGTCAAAACTGACCAAGAACGTAATGTAATTTATTTTTTTGCTGATATTTTTTTCGGACAACACAGATACTCATGCGGGAGGTGTGCGGAACTGTTTGTTTGACACTCTGTACATCAGGTACATATTCTATGCGACACGGCCTGATTAAGCCCCATCTTTAGCCTGCCCTGGACCAGGCTAGCCGCTGAAACCATGTTGCCCCAGTAACTCAGCGGGGACTAAGGTTAGCGAGAGTCATAGAACCGAACTCTCACTAAAACTAGCGCCAACTGTCGAATAAAGCCGGGCTTTGCGCTTGGCCGCATTAGTGGAATACCCCTCAGATGCTGAGGTCGTAGATGCTTTGATGTTTTTTATTTGCTTAAATTTCCATATCCTTTCCATAAGAGCGGCAGACAGCATGACCACTGGGCACTGCAGTTTTTTAACACGGAAGTCAGATTGTGATTTTAAATCTTGTTGAAGTCCTTTGGTAGTACCGGTACTGTTGTGTGTAGAATCCCTCAGTCGTCCAGGTAGAATCCACGGCAAAAGGAGAAATTCATTTTGTCGACTGGACAAAAGTTTATTTGGTCGAATCTGTTTTTTCTGCTTCTTCAGTTCTGGTCAGACGCTGCTGGACACTGCCTATATCTGCCTGAAGGGGGCGCTCACTACAATGAAATGACTCTGAGACTACCACACCTACTTGTTTCCAGTTTCTGTTAGTTAGGTGGGCCTGTTAGATCTGCAGTGGGAGTGGAGTGTGGGTCTTGTTAGCAGAACCATTCAGGACCATAATGGTGTTTTTCTATTGTTTTCGTAGTTTTGATTTAGGTTTGAGTTATAGATGAGACAGATGATGTCTGAGACCTCCATTTCTGTTCAAGGAAGGATTCTCTTTCTTTAACTCCCCTCTCAAACTGCGAAACATAATCGACCAAATAAACTTTTGTCCAGTTGACAAATTGAATCTCTCCTTTTGCCTTACCTGTACTGTTGAAGTACTGTAGTAGTCGTAGTATGCTGAGTATCTGTATCTTGCTGAAGTACTGCAGTAGTACCTGTATCTTGTTGAAGTACTGTCCGGCCTCGAAGGGCACCACGTTGTAGGTGGAGATGCCGATGACGGGTTTGTCTGTGGGGTTTTTCGCTCTGTAAAACGCCAACGCCGTTTCCCCGGGAACCACCTGGAAACAAACACACAACCAGATTTACACACGCCACTTTTCTGACACGCAAACACGTCACACGCATTTTGTGTCTCACGTAGATCTCGCTCTGCTGTGGTCTGAAGTTCCACTGGATGCTGGCGTGTGTGTCTGCGTTGAACGTCACTTTCAGAACTCGCTCTTTCACCGGACTCATGTTTTCCACCAACGAAGAGTCGTGTCCCGCCACCGCCGTCCCCCCCAGACCTGTGGCCTAGAGAACAGAGCGTCACTGACCCTCTGACCCATCCTCTGACCCTCTGACCCATCCCCTGACCCTCTGACCCATCCTCTGACCCCATTCCCTGACTCCCTGACCCCATCCTCTGACCCCCTGACCCCATCCTCTGACCTTCTGACCCCATCTTCTGACCTTCTGACCCCATCCTCTGACCCATCCTCTGACCCCCTGACCCCATCCTCTGACCCCCTGACCCTATACTCTGACCCTCTGACCCATCCTCTGACCCCATTCTCTGACCCTCTGACCCATCCTCTGACCCCATCCTCTGACCCTATAACCCTCTGATCCCATCCCCTGACCCTCTGACCACATACTCTGACCCTCTGACCCCATCCTCTGACCCCATCCTCTGACCCCATCCTCTGACCCATCCTCTGACCCTCTGACCCATCCTCTGACCCATCCTCTGACCCCATCCTCTGACCCTCTGACCCCATCCTCTGACCCTCTCTTCTGGCCCTCCTCCTGTCTCATCCTGCCTCCTCCTGATGCCCCTGATGCTCCTGATGCCCCCGATGCTCCTGATGCCCCCGATGCTCCTGATGCCCCTGATGCCCCTGATGCTCCTGCCTCCTCCTGATGCTCCTGCCTCCTCCTGATGCTCCTGATGCCCCTGATGCTCCTGATGCCCCCGATGCTCCTGATGCCCCCGATGCTCCTGATGCTCCTGATGCCCCTGATGCTCCTGATGCCCCTGATGCCCCTGCCTCCTCCTGATGCTCCTGATGCTCCTGCCTCCTCCTGATGCCCCTGATGCCCCCGATGCTCCTGATGCCCCCGATGCTCCTGATGCCCCCGATGCCCCCGATGCTCCTGATGCTCCTGATGCCCCTGATGCTCCTGATGCCCCTGATGCCCCTGCCTCCTCCTGATGCTCCTGCCTCCTCCTGATGCTCCTGATGCCCCTGATCCTGATGCTCCTGCCTCCTCCTGATGCTCCTGATGCCCCTGATGCTCCTGCCTCCTCCTGATGCTCCTGATGCCCCCGATGCTCCTGATGCCCCTGATGCCCCTGATGCTCCTGATGCCCCTGATGCTCCTGCCTCCTCCTGATGCTCCTGATGCCCCTGATGCCCCTGCCTCCTCCTGATGCCCCTGATGCTCCTGCCTCCTCCTGATGCTCCTGATGCTCCTGCCTCCTCCTGATGCTCCTGATGCCCCTGATGCCCCTGCCTCCTCCTGATGCCCCTGATGCTCCTGCCTCCTCCTGATGCTCCTGATGCCCCTGCCTCCTCCTGATGCCCCTGATGCTCCTGCCTCCTCCTGATGCTCCTGCCTCCTCCTGATGCTCCTGATGCCCCTGATGCCCCTGCCTCCTCCTGATGCCCCTGATGCCCCTCCTCTCACCTGACAGTAGAGCCTGTACAGCGGCACTGCGGCGTAGGAGAGGCCGATCATTCCGACTCCGGCCGCGGCGATGTATGTGAGGACGGTCCGGTTTCGGGTTTTCCGCTCCTCTTCCTCTCGTTTCGCTCGGCTCTTTTTGGATCTGACCTGGAGCCGAAGAGGAACTCTGCCCTGGAGCAGAGCCTGAGGGCGGCCACAAATCTGAAACAACAGAACAACTACTGAGGAAGAAATCAGGACGGAAATCAAAACCTCTAACCCTCCGAAGGACTCGAGGATTTGGGAAAAATGTGAACTTTAAACTACTCCAAGAATCCCAGGCAGTTCAGAACATGTTTGTGGAGGTCTAAGCCCCAGGGTGGTCCTCTCCGGGTGGAGGAGAGTCCAAGTATGTCGGGGTCTTGTTCTCGAGTGAGGGGAGGATGGAGCGTGAGATCGACAGGTGGATCGGTGCGGCGTCGGCAGTGATGTGGTCGCTGTACCGGACCGTTGTGGTGAAGAGGGAGCTGAGCCGAAAGGTAAAGCTCTCGATTTACCGTCGATCTCCGTTCCTCCCCTCACCTATGGTCATGAGCTCTGGGTAATGACCGAAAGGACGAGATCACGATACAAGCGGCCGAAATGAGTTTCCTCCACAGAGGCTGGACGCTCCCTTAGAGATAGGGTGAGGAGTAGGACTGGTTTAGTCCTGGTTTAGTCCTGGTTTAGTCCTGGTTTAGTCCTGGTTTACACCTGGTTGAGTCCCAGTTTAGACCTGGTTTAGACCTGGTTTAATCCTGGTTTAGTCCCGGTTTAGACTTGGTTTAGTCCCAGTTTAGACCTGGTTTAGTCCTCATTCAGTTCTGGTTTAATCCCAGCTTAGACCTGGTTTACTCCCAGTTTAGACCTGGTCTAGTCCCAGTTTAGACCTGGTTTAGTCCCAGTTTAGACCTGGTCTAGTCCCGGTTTAGACCTGGTTTAGTCCCAGTTTAGTCCTGATTTAGTCCTCGTTCAGTTCTGGTTTAGTTGCTTAGACTGTTGCCCCGGCGACCCGGCCCCGGATAAGAGGAAGAACATGATGGATAAACCCCAGGGTGAGCAGGTCTATGTGCTGGTCTCTGATCAGTCTGAATCTTCTACAGTGACGTACCGAGGAGTGCAGCGTCCGGACGATCACGGGACACGACGGCGTTA
Source organism: Paratrypauchen microcephalus (assembly GCA_036785185.1). Taxonomy (NCBI): domain Eukaryota; kingdom Metazoa; phylum Chordata; class Actinopteri; order Gobiiformes; family Gobiidae; genus Paratrypauchen; species Paratrypauchen microcephalus. The sequence goes on from JAVJIX010000166.1 coordinate 333,639, forward strand.
GGAAAAGTCGAGAGAAAGACGAAGGACAAAAAACACGGATCAGAACCACAGAGGAGAGCATGGTCCAACCGGAGTCTGGGACCGGGTCTGGAGCAAAGTCTGGACCGGGTCTGGAACAAAGTCTGGACCGGGTCTGGAAGCCCTGAGGAGGGAGAGAGGAGATTTAGTATCAGAACCAACTCGGCCTGTCACAACTACAACTTCTGAAGCTCGATATAAACTTCAGAGAAATATAACAATAGAAATACTCAAACTTTTTATTAATTTTTTTAATTTAACCTTTATTTAACCAGGAAAGTCCCATTGAGATCTCTTTTTCAAGGGAGTCCTGGCCAAGACAGCGGCACAGATCAATACAATTACAAACCATTTAAAAATAATTTAAGCAATTACAAGCAATAAAAGCAACTTTATGTTACTACTTTATGTCACTAACACAAAAACAATAAAGCAGGAGAACCGTTTTTAAACCGACTGTCACTTGTGAGTGGCGATGTTTACAAGTGAACAGGATAATAATAATAATAATAATAATAATAATAATACTATTATTATTATTATTATTATTATTATTATTATTATTATTATTATTATTATTATCCGACAAGAGAAAATAGCACCAAGCAATTTAGACTTCTGACTTTTTCATGTGCAACTGTGTGACGCAAATATATCACTTTTGGACAAATATTGTTTTGAGAAGAAAAACAAGCTTTATTAATTGTCCCCGCTAACTTGGCGGACCTACTTTGGTCAGCTCCAGAACCGGGGCAGAACTGGGCTCAGAGGACACTGTCAGGGGCAAGTCAGTGTTAAAGGAATATTAACGTTTTTTACAATCTGAACCTTATTTCGGTAATAAAACATGTTCATTTACTCACCCATATCACTTTAGTGACATTTGGAGCAGTTCCGTAGATTTGGTAGGTTAGGATATCCGGGTAATGTGAGTGCTCAGGGCACAATGTTGCGGTCTCCAAATAACAAACTTTAGCACTTTTCAAATCACAGAAGATCGCTGTGTCAGCGTAGACTTTAAGTGGAGTCCAAAGCAGCCTGAAACCAGGATTCCCTCAGTAGCGGCGAGCAAAGAGGGAAGAGCCCAGCGCCAAATCCCTGTCTGACGTCTGACAGCAGCTGGATTTTACGTATGGCGCATGTTTTGGGTTGGTGGGAGAAACCGGAGTGCCCGGAGGAAACCCACCCAGCACCCAGACACGGGGAGAACATGCAAACTCCACACGGGGATCGAACCCAGAACCTTCTTGCCGTGGGGTGTGAGTGCTAGCCACTCAGCCACCGTGCCGCCACAGTGTTGTCATAAAAAGGTGAGATTGAGATATATAACAAATGATCACCATGAAGGTTTATGAACTGAATAAAAATGTTCATAAAAACATGTTCAGTTTGCCATGTTTAGCCTAAATAATCAGACAGCTAACTAGCTTACAGACAAGCAACCCATTATTTAAATAGACTGCTAATTTTGTGGTAGGCAAACTAAGCTACATGTCTGCAGTTTCTAACTTTTCGTTTTAGCAGCAGAATGAATGATGGAAGTACTGCATCACATGAATTCTTTCATTCAAAATGGTTAAATGACTAAATCTTCTCACTATTTTGGGTCATATGTGTTATGTTAAGTGATGCCCACGGAAAAGAGGCGATTGCAGGAGAGAGAGAGAAAACCCTCAGGGAGGCAGCAAAGGAGAGCACATCACTGCAGGGTCGGCTAAGAAAAAGCCAACCAGCAGGTGAGACAGAAATGTTGCATTGTGATAAAGATGAGATGATACTGTGTAGGCTAATGGATTAATTAATCAGACTCATATTTTAGCCTACTACTGGCAATTTTTCATAATTACATTACATTTAAAAGGTCCCATGGCATGAAATTTTCACTTTCTGAGGTTTTTGAATGTTAATGTGAGCTCCCCTACCCTGTTTAGGGCCCCCCCCATGGTTAAAAGTTGTGAAATGTCTAAACTGAGCATTTGCGATCCTTTTCTGCGTTACAAAAAATCGGAGCTCAAACGGGCGAGTTTGAACAAGGCACCTTATTGACGTCAGATCGAAAAAAGAAATGCAAATGCAGTTCCACCCCCGTCTGTCTGTACTCAGCGTCTCTGTAAATCACGCCCAGAGAGTTTGGACTGCGAATGCGCTAGGCAATGCGAAATGCATTTTTTTTATTTGCCTGGAGGCACGTCCGAGTGTTTCTAGGCTCAGAAGTCCTTTATCTGAGCCTCTGGACCTTTGAACAGCAGTGGTTTAATTTTATTTTCTGTGGAAATGTGTTTATTTTTCAATGGAACGCTTCAAATCTCTCCCCCCGTGCAAAAACACGGAAATGGATCAGCTGAGAGCTGAGAGCGGAGAGTTTGGCCACGCCCCCACCCTCTACTATAGGCCAGCTCTTTTCTCCTCATTTGCATTCAAGCAACAACGCCCAGAATAAAGTGTTTGAGAGAGATATTTATGACTCTTTCTCATCTTGTCTCTGTTTCTCATGCACTGAGTGTTGATTTTGAAGAAGGATTCATTTACAGTATTAGGGAACCATTAAGGAGCCATATAAAAGCATCAAGAAGTACCATGTCATGGGATCTTTAAGACGAGGAGCAGCCACAAGCCTCCTCCAGACACTTCGTACAGCCTGTGATTTTTAGGGGGTTGATTTGCCCTTTCTTCAGGTCAGAGCAACTGCCCCTCAAAATTCCTGTGCACGTCCCGAGATATGGTTGAGTAAATCAACGTGTTTTATTACCGAAATAAGGTTCAGATAGTAAAAAACGTTAATTCTCCTTTAATGCACGAGACTGCTGAAGGGGACGCCATATAGATTCACATAAAAAAAACAGAACTATCCCTTTAATCTTGTGATTGCCATGATAATTATTTTGGTTTTATTTCACAGATTGAACAGAGTTATTGAGTTTAATTTAAGTTCAGTAATAAAAAACATGGACTACTGGAACTGATGAAGGCACAACACAAACAATCACAGATCAGATTATCAGAAGTATCGATAAACATTTGAGCTCTTATTACTGACCTTAGCATTAGCATTAGCATCCAAATAAACAGCTTTTATATTTAAATGAAAAAAGTGAGAATGATAACAGCAGAGACACTTACCCGGGTGGTGTAGAGTGTTCAGATGAATGTGTTTGCGGTGTATAAAGATAATTATTTACGGTTTTAGAGTTAAAAACGGCGGCGTGAGCGGAAATGAAACATGTTATGGAAGAGCTCTGAGGCGGCCCGTCACAGAAAACAGTCCGGGTTCCTCTCAGGGCACCGGAGAAATGTTCCGCGCAGGTTGAAGGCGTAGATGCTGCCCTCTGTTGGAAAACGGAATCAATTAAGGTGACCAGACGAGATTGGCTGAAAATCAGGACGGTATTTTTTATTTATTTTGATTTTATTTTATCTTTTTATTTTTTGTGACTATACAACATCGACTTTCTATGTTGTCCAGTTCTCCACAGACAGATTAAACTCATGTACGGACTCCTGTTTATGGGACATTTTCATATACAGTGGTTGCCTGGAAGAATCCATGACTCATCGCTGTACCAGCGAGTGAGTCTGGTAACGCTTGGTCCAAAATGCGCTGCGGTTGCGCGTAGACAGACAGCTAAGTGAACCAATCAGAGATTGCGCCATCTTGATTCAAAACTGAGGCGGAACTTCCGCTGCCTAAGAGTGACTTTGCGGGCAAAGGCGGGGGCACTGACGTCACCATCTTTGAACGAATCAGAATCGCGGAGTCCGTTTGTAACCGGAGGAGCGAGAGTGGATGGAGGGTGTCCAAATGGTATCGCGGTGTATAGGAAATACAGAGAGATATCATTTGGCTGGCCAGGTAAATACAGTGGTACCTCACCTTACGAAATTAATTCGTTCCAGAAGTGGTTTCGTAACGTGAAAAATTCGTAAGTTGAGTAGCTATTTCAATGGAAAAAGCCTGATTCGTTCCAAGGCCCCGATCCAAGTTTTTTTTTTAATAGTCAGGGTTGGGAGGGTTACTTTAGAAATGTAATCCGGTACAGTTACTAGTTACTCCTTAAAATATGTATTCAGTAACGTAATCCCGGTACTATAATATTAAAGTAATGTAACTTGATTACTTTCAGTTACTTTTGGATTACTTTAACACCAAATATCCTATAACAACAAGAAAACAAGAAAATTACAATACAATTAAAAGTTTTTAGGAGGACAAGTACAGTTCTATGTGTAGTTTTAACAACTGTCATCACTATAAGCCAAGTCACTAGTAAACAAGGTCACTCACTAAACCAAACACCTAAACACCTATGACTTCAACGAAATTATATTTTCAGTCAAGTTTTAGTTTTACCGGGACAGTCATCTTGCCCGATCTCCGCAGCTGGACAGGATGTTCGTCCAGCTTGCGTGCTGGCCTACATCTAACGACAGCTTTGCTCGGAATTGTCTAAAGGGTCTTCATGGATCAGTTAACATGACTATGTTGCCTAGATAATGTTTAAATATTGTAATATCATTCTACAAATGCACAAAATGTACTTGTGACCGCAAACGTTAGCTAGCTTGCTAATAGTTTGCTAGTCGATAGCTAACTCGAAACTGGCTCCTACCCAGTAGTCGAGTTGTAAAATGAAACCAGGGGGGATGGTGAAATTTTTCACCAACGGGGGGGAGGCATTAAGCTAAGCCCTCCCCCATCACTGACATCACTGTGGTGTTTCAGGGCAGGGCAGAATTAGAAGGTACTTTGTTAAATGGAAATGCTTTTATAACAAAAAGTCCATATAATCATTCAATAATTCAATAATACACAGGATATATGTTATCACACACGTACACACACACACACACACACCTTAGTCCTGGTTTAGTCCTGGTTTAGTCTTGGTTTAGTCCTGGTTTAGTCTTGGTTTAGTCCTGGTTTAGTCCCGGTTTAGTCCTGGCTTGGTCCTGGTTTAGTCCTGGTTTAGACCTGGTTTAGACCTGGTTTAGACCTGTTTTAGTCCTGGCTTAGTCTTGGTTTGGACCTGGTTTAGTTTTGGTTTAGTCCCGGTTTAGTCCTGGTTTAGACCTGGTTTAGATCTGGTTTAGTCTTGGCTTAGTCCTGGTTTGGACCTGGTTTAGTCCTGGTTTAGACCTGGTTTAGTCTTGGTTTAGTCCTGGTTTAGATCTGGTTTAGTCTTGGCTTAGTCCTGGTTTAGACCTGGTTTAGTCTTGGTTTAGTCCTGGTTTAGTGCCGAAATAGATGCAGAAATAATCTGATAATATGACTCACCCATAAGAATGCGGTCAGATCCATTCTAACAGTTTGTCGTGTGGTCTTTAATAATCCGGAGCTCCGGAGAAAAGGACATAATCCCGAACGTATTCCGTGTCCCGAGACGAGAGTTCCTTCTTACGTAGCATTAACGTAGGAAGTTAAGGAATCTTCTTCTCTTGGAAATGCCGTGTAAATATCAGGCTCACAGCTGATCGGCGAACAGGCGCAAACACAACAGCGGCAATCGTCATGATTGGCGGGAGCGCGTATCGGTGCGTAATTATGCTGCAACATGATTGGAAGCTGGAGCGCACTGGCCATTTTGACTTAAAAACAGCGAAATTCGCCAAAAGTTTAGGGATTTTCATGCCTGATTGATAAAATGCCATAAGGGATGGAAGAAGGGATGCCCGTTTTAGAAGAGGGATGATTTTGACTATCCCCCCCATCCCCCCTCAACTCGAGCACTGCTCCTACCAATGAATCAAGACAAAGAAATGACTCATATTCACACATAACATGACTGAAGCAGGACATTTAGGGCCTGTCAGTATCAAAGCGTTAATATTAGCGATCTTACCTGTAAATGTTTCTTGAGATTGGAAGTAGAATCCTTGGACATTGACAGGTGTTTAACAGCTGGAAGGCACAATTTGCACTGTACTGTGATGTTGTTCCCTTTGTCTTCTTTAAAAATAAAATCCTCCCTAAATTTCCACCCGCTACATGCGTTTTTTGAAACCATGCCCGCTGCAAGTTTAGTCCGTAGTGCGCGACCTGCGTGAAGTTCAGTGCGAGTCGCTGCAAGAGCGCGCACGGCGCGAGTCTGTACGTTCTGTTTTCCCTACATATGACCTCCAAAAAAATGAAATAACATAAAATGCTTTCAAATTGTAATCCTGCTAAGTAATCCCCATTTTCACTAAATGTACCTGTAATCTGATTACGTTTTTTTCTTTGTAACTGTAGGGGAATACAGTTACCTTTTTTTTGTATCCTTTTACTTAACGCCGTTCCATGTAATCCGTTACTCCCCAAGCCTGTTAATAGTGTAACTTTGTTTATAGTGTAACATTGTGTTCTGCGTCCTGATTGGTTTCTCAGACTGGATTTAAACTTTTCTCACATTTGTCTCTCGTTTAAACACTCAAACTTTCATAGATTTTCAACAAAATGTATTAATAGTGAAGTGTGTGTGTGTGGGGGGGGGGGGGGGGGGGGGGTAGCGCAGCATGACCCGGCGCTGGGCTGCCAGCAGGTCTAGACCTGGACTGAACCAGGACTAAACCTGGACTAAACCAGGACAGACCCGTGCTCAAACCTCCTCTAGACCTGGTCTAGACCTGGTAGACCTGGTAGACCAGGTCTAGAGGAGGTCTGAGCATGGGTCTCGTTCATGCACTCAGACTGTGTGCGGTCCCCTCCTCGCTGCTCCCCTCAGCTGTGACTCGAAACGAAACCAGGAAATAGACCCTGGTCTAGTCCTGGTCTAGTCCAGGTCTAGTCCAGGTTTAGTCCAGGTTTAGTCCTGGTTTTGTCCTGGTTTATTCCTGGTTTAGTCCTGCTTTAGTCCTGCTTTAGTCCTGCTTTAGTCCAGGTTTAGTCCTGGTTTAGTCCAGGTTTAGTCCTGGTTTAGTCCTGCTTTAGTCCAGGTTTAGTCCTGCTTTAGTCCTGCTTTAATCCTGGTTTAGTCCTGCTTTAGTCCAGGTTTAGTCCTGCTTTAGTCCTGCTTTAGTCCTGCTTTAGTCCAGGTTTAGTCCAGGTTTAGTCCTGCTTTAGTCTTGCTTTAGTCCTGGTTTAAAAGTGTTTTTTAGAAACACAAATGTGTGAACACTAAAACTTTTATTGTGTTGTGTCATTTTTAATGTGTAACTTTTTAAACTGTCTTTTCTTTCAGGCCTTCTGGACATCTGGTGAAGGGACGAGCTCTTATCAGCTCTCTGTTTTGATGTTGATTAATGTGCAGTGTCCCTTTCCACATAAATAAATAAATAAATAAATACATAAAATCAGAAAAGTGAAAGTTGATTTTTCAAGAATTTTAAAGCCAAAATGTCCAATTCTGGAATGACCCACACGTCTGAAACTGTTGAAACTAACAAGAAAAAACCCAGCGTTAAAGAGCGTTTCATCTTTATTAGTTGTGCGTGATCTTTATGAAGGAGCCCCTCATGCCCCTCATGCTGGAGATCTACACGGGGCAGAAACACTTGAGCCCACAGCCGCTGAAGCAGCACTTCTCTCTCCCGAGGCAGTGGCAGTCTGAGGAGCACTCGTCGTCACACTGGGCGAAGTGAGGGATTGGACGAGGACACACTCCTGGTTTGGGAACTGTGGAGACAAACGTAACCACAGTCTCAGTCACATCATGTTCTGACAGACGGCACCACACGTCCCATAAAAACATTGACAGTGGAGTGAGATATGATTTATCTACAGACATGATTTATTTGACAGAATTATCACCAACAGTCAGAGCCATCCGACCCATTATCTGTTCAACTTAAAGTGTTCAAATGTGTGATTTTGTTGAATTAAGTCTCCTCAAAGTCATGTATAAAGCAAAGTGCAGAGTGTTTCCTGTAAATATCCAAAGGAGGTTCTGACTGAAGACTGAAGGAGTTTTACCTCTGAACTCGGGTTTCTGACAGGTTTTCCCGCAGCCGTTGGAGCAGCATTTCTGAACGTTGTCACAGTCTTGGTCAGAGCTGCACAGATGGACACAGATCCCAGCTCCTTCTGGATCAGGACACGAGCCCCACTTCAGCTTGGACACATCTGTGGACATTTCAGGTACGAAAACAAATGAGAAAAGTCATCCTCTAAAAGTCATCCTCTGCAGACATCTCCACGGAGGAGCTACCGCTTCACCCAGGACATTAAACTTGTGCCTTGTCTCCATGGAAACAAGACCAAATCTGAGAAGCACTGACCTCCAGGTTCTAAACACTGACCTCCACGTTCTAAACACTGACCTCCACGTTCTAAACACTGACCTCCAGGTTCTAAACACTGACCTCCAGGTTCTAAACACTGACCTCCAGGTTCTAAACACTGACCTCCACGTTCTAAACACTGACCTCCAGGTTCTAAACACTGACCTCCACGTTCTAAACACTGACCTCCAGGTTCTAAACACTGACCTCCACGTTCTAAACACTGACCTCCAGGTTCTAAACACTGACCTCCACGTTCTAAACACTGACCTCCAGGTTCTAAACACTGACCTCCAGGTTCTAAACACTGACCTCCACATTCTGACCTCCAGGTTCTAAACACTGACCTCTGACAGCCGAGAGGAGCGTCACAGAGCTCAGGACCACAGCGAGGAGGAGACAGTTCTTCATGATGTTCACTGCAAATGCACAAACTGAGATGCACAAACTCAGCGACAGCTTCTATTTATCCTCCTGAAGTCCAGAGTTTGTCCAGAGCTCCGCCCTGGACCACGACTGTAAAGGGGCGGAACAGGAATAATAATAATAGGAATAAAAAATAGGAAAAAAATAAATAATAATAATACATAATAATAAACCAGGTCTAAACCAGGTCTAAATCAGGATTAAACCAGGTCTAAACCAGGACTAAACCAGGTCTAAACCAGGACTAAATCAGGTCTAAACCAGGACTAAACCAGGACTAAACCAGGACTAAATCAGGTCTAAACCAGGACTAAACCAGGACTAAACCAGGTCTAAACCAGGTCTAAACCAGGACTAAATCAGGACTAAATCAGGACTAAACCAGGACTAAACCAGGTCTAAACCAGGACTAAATCAGGACTAAATCAGGACTAAAACAGGACTAAACCAGGTCTAAACCAGGACTAAACCAGGACTAAACCAGGTCTAAACCAGGTCTAAACCAGGACTAAATCAGGTCTAAACCAGGTCTAAACCAGGACTAAATCAGGACTAAACCAGGACTAAACCAGGTCTAAACCAGGACTAAATCAGGTCTAAACCAGGACTAAATCAGGACTCAATTAGGTCTAAACCAGATCTAAATGAGGACTAAATCAGGTCGAAACCAGGACTAAACCAGGTCTAAACCAGGACTATACCAGGACTAAATCAGGTCTAAACCAGGTCTAAACCAGGACTAAACCAGGTCTAAACCAGGACTAAATCAGGTCGAAACCAGGACTAAACCAGGACTAAATCAGGTGTAAACCAGGACTAAACCAGGTCTAAACCAGGTCTAAACCAGGTCTAAACCAGGACTAAACCAGGACTAAACCAGGACTAAACCAGGTCTAAACCAGGACTAAATCAGGACTAAATCAGGTGTAAACCAGGTCTAAACCAGGACTAAACCAGGTCTAAACCAGGACTAAACCAGGTCTAAACCAGGACTAAACCAGGTCTAAACCAGGTCTAAACCAGGACTAAACCAGGACTAAACCAGGTCTAAACCAGGACTAAACCAGGTCTAAACCAGGACTAAACCAGGACTAAACCAGGTCTAAACCAGGACTAAATCAGGTCTAAACCAGGACTAAATTAGGTCTAAACCAGGTCTAAACCAGGACTAAACCAGGTCTAAACCAGATCTAAATGAGGACTAAATCAGGTCTAAATGAGGACTAAATCGGGTCTAAACCAGGACTAAACCAGGACTAAATCAGGTCGAAACCAGGACTAAACCAGGTCGAAACCAGGACTAAACCAGGACTAAATCAGGTCTAAACCAGGACTAAATTAGGTCTAAACCAGGACTAAACCAGGTCTAAACCAGGACTAAACCAGGACTAAACCAGGTCTAAACCAGGACTAAATCAGGACTAAATCAGGTGTAAACCAGGACTAAACCAGGACTAAACCAGGTCTAAACCAGGACTAAACCAAGACTAAACCAGGTCTAAACCAGGACTAAATCAGGACTAAATCAGGTGTAAACCAGGACTAAACCAGGACTAAACCAGGTCTAAACCAGGACTAAACCAGGTCTAAACCAGGTCTAAACCAGGACTAAACCAGGACTAAACCAGGTCTAAACCAGGACTAAACCAGGACTAAACCAGTTCTAAACCAGGACTAAACCAGGTCTAAACCAGGACTAAACCAGGACTAAACCAGGACTAAACCAGGTCTAAACCAGGACTAAACCAGGACTAAACCAGGACTAAACCAGGTCTAAACCAGGACTAAACCAGGTCTAAACCAGGTCTAAACCAGGTCTAAACCAGGTCTAAACCAGGACTAAACCAGGTCTAAACCAGGTCTAAACCAGGTCTAAACCAGGACTAAACCAGGTCTAAACCAGGTCTAAACCAGGTCTAAACCAGGTCTAAACCAGGACTAAACCAGGTCTAAACCAGGACTACAGGTTTAAGTTTTGAGTGTAGTTTATTGTGCCAAAAACAGAACCAGGAAACGATTAACAAAAATTAATAATAATAATAATAATGTGTTCTGGGCAGCAGATCTGCTTGAAGATGGATGGATAATAATAATAATAATAAGAAGAAGAAGAAGAAGAAGAAGAATCATAGTAATATTTGTTAGTTAACTCATAATTTACATCATGTGGACCTCAGTTGAAGCCTAAACAAACTCCAGTCACACAGAAAGTCCAGTTAATACAGAAAATTATCAGTGTTTTCGTGTATTTCGTTTTCAAGTTTTTTGTTTTCAAGTATTTTGTTTCCCAAAGTGAATCTTTTCCCAGGACAAATCTCAGAAGCTGCTTGGTGACGTCACAGGGTTCTGGACACTTCACTTTGTTTTTGAGATATCGTTTGATATTTTATCACACGAAGCGTTATCGTTCGGACAAACATGTCGCTGACTGTTTGTACTTTTCTTTATCTTTTATCACGGAGACTCTGTGTCCAAACCGAACAAAACAGAGTCACAGTTTGTGCACAGGCGTCATGCATGAGGTGGAAACATTTTATTTTCATATAGTTAGTTAATTTTTGTATTTTATTTTATTATTCATGTTATTTAATTTATGTCTTTTTGTTTTATTATTCATTATTTGTTATTTATGTATTCTTTATTGTTATTTAATTTATGTATTTTATTTTTTTATTATTTGTGATTTAATTTATATGTTTTATTATTTATTTGTTATTATTGTTATTATTTATGTATTTTATTTTCTATTATGTTATTTAATTTATGTATTTTGTTATTGTTATTTATTTTATCTATGTGCTTTTTTATTATTTATTTTGTTATTTAATTTATGTATTTTTTGTTTTATTATTCATTATTTATGTTATTTGTGTATTTTTGATTATTTATGTTATTTAATTCATGTATTTTTTATTATTTATGTTATTTAATTTATATGTTTTATTATTTATTTTTTATTATTTGTTATTTATGTTATTTTTGTTATTATTATTTAATTTATGTATTTTATTTTGTATTATTTATGTTATTTATTTTATGTATTTATTTTATTTATTAATAACATAAGAAACAGATAAGATTCCTCTTCTTTCTGCTCCTTTCATTTCTTGTAATGTTCTCTCACTTTATGAATGAAATAATCAAATCAAAGTGAATCGTTGGAGCTCAGACGTGAACATGTCGCCTGCAGAGTCTTTGATTTGGATTCATTATAGCGCAGTGTTTGTGATCTCGTGTCTTTTTCACGGTAAAACTCAAACCGAACCTGAAGCTGACCTAAAATGTCCCGATCGGCCCCGGGATAGAAATATGATATTACCAATATCAGATTATTGATCATTGTCACAGATTTGTCAAACTATGGGGAGAAAAATGTGACTGAAATTTAAACAAGAACGGACCAAAACCAGGACTAAACCAGGTCTGAACCAGGTCTGAACCAGGACTAAACCAGGTCTACACAGGGACTAAACCAGGTCTAAACCATGTGTGAACCAGGACTAAACCAGGTCTAAACCAGGACTAAACCAGGACTAAACCAGGACTAAACCAGGACTAAACCAGGACTAAACCAGGTCTAAACCAGGTGTGAACCAGGACTAAACCAGGACTAAACCAGGTCTAAACCAGGTCTAAACCAGGACTAAACCAGGTCTAAACCAGGACTAAACCAGGTCTAAACCAGGACTAAACCAGGTTTAAACCAGGTCTAAACCAGGACTAAACCAGGACTAAACCAGGTCTAAACAAGGTCTAAACAAGGTCTAAACCAGGTCTTAACCAGGACTAAACCAGGTCTAAACCAGGTCTAAAGCAGGTCTTAACCAGGACTAAACCAGGTCTAAACCAGGTCTAAAGCAGGACTAAACCAGGTCTAAACCAGGACTAAACCAAGTCTAAACCAGGACTAAACCAGGTCTAAACCAGGTATAAACCAGGACTAAACCAGGTCTAAACAGGACTAAACCAGGTCTAAGCCAGGACTAAACCAGGTCTAAACCAGGTCTTAACCAGAACTAAACCAGGACTAAACCAGGTCTAAACCAGGACTAAACCAGGACTAAACCAGGTCTAAACCAGGACTAAACCAGGTCTAAACCAGGTATAAACCAGGACTAAACCAGGTCTAAACCAGGTATAAACCAGGTCTAAACAGGACTAAACCAGGTCTAAGCCAGGACTAAACCAGGTCTAAACCAGGTCTTAACCAGAACTAAACCAGGACTAAACCAGGTCTAAACCACGACTAAACCAGGACTAAACCAGGTCTAAACCATGACTAAACCAGGTCTAAACCAGGTATAAACCAGGACTAAACCAGGTCTAAACCAGGTATAAACCAGGTCTAAACAGGACTAAACCAGGTCTAAGCCAGGACTAAACCAGGTCTAAACCAGGTCTTAACCAGAACTAAACCAGGACTAAACCAGGTCTAAACAAGGACTAAACCAGGACTAAACCAGGTCTAAACAGGACTAAACCAGGTCTAAACCAGGTCTTAACCAGGACTAAACCAAGTCTAAACCAGGACTAAACCAGGTCTAAACCAGGTATAAACCAGGACTAAACCAGGTCTAAACAGGACTAAACCAGGTCTAAGCCAGGACTAAACCAGGTCTAAACCAGGTCTTAACCAAGACTAAACCAGGACTAAACCAGGTCTAAACAAGACTAAACCAGGACTAAACCAGGACTAAACCAGGTCTAAACCAGGACTAATTCAGGTCTAAACCAGGTCTTAACCAGGACTAAACCAGGTCTAAACCAGGACTAAACCAGGTCTAAACCAGGACTAAACCAGGACTAAACCAGGTCTAAGCCAGAACTAAACCAGGTCTGAACCAGGACTAAACCAGGTTTAAACCAGGTTTAAACCAGATCTAAACCAGGACTAAACCAGGTCTAAACAAGGTCTTAACCAGGGCTAAACCAGGTCTAAACCAGGTCTGAACCAGGACTAAACCAGGTCTAAACCAGGACTAAACCAGGTCTGAACCAGGACTAAACCAGGTTTAAACCAGGTCTAAACCAGGACTAAACCAGGTCTAAACAAAGTCTAAACCAGGACTAAACCAGGTCTAAACCAGGACTAAACCAGGTCTAAACCAGAACTAAACCAGGTCTGAACCAGGACTAAACCAGGTTTAAACCAGGTCTAAACCAGGACTAAACCAGGTCTAAACCAGGTCTAAACCAGGACTAAACCAGGTCTGAACCAGGTCTTAACCAGGACTAAACCAGGTCTAAACAAGGTCTAAACCAGGTCTAAACCAGGTCTTAACCAGGACTAAACCAGGTCTAAACCAGGTCTAAAGCAGGACTAAACCAGGTCTAAACAGGACTAAACCAGGTCTAAGCCAGGACTAAACCAGGTCTAAACCAGGTCTTAACCAGGACTAAACCAGGACTAAACCAGGTCTAAACAAGGACTAAACCAGGTCTAAACCAGGTCTAAACCAGGACTAAACCAGGACTAATTCAGGTCTAAACCAGGTCTTAACCAGGACTAAACCAGGTCTAAACCAGGACTAAACCAGGACTAAACCAGGACTAAACCAGGACTAAACCAGGACTAAACCAGGTCTAAACCAGGTCTAAGCCAGGTCTAAGCCAGGTCTAAACCAGGTCTAAACCAGGTCTTAACCAGGACTAAGCCAGGTCTAAGCCAGGTCTAAGCCAGGTCTAAACCAGGTCTAAGCCAGGACTAAACCAGGTCTAAACCAGGACTAAACCAGGACTAAACCAGGTCTAAACCAGGACTAAACCAGGTCTTAACCAGGACTAAACAAGGTCTAAACCAGGACTAAACCAGGTCTAAACCAGGACTAAACCAGGTCTTAACCAGGTCTAAACCAGGTCTAAACCAGCACTAAACAAGGTCTAAACCAGGACTAAACCAGGACTAAACCAGGTCTTAACCAGGTCTAAACCAGGTCTAAACCAGGTCTAAACCAGGACTAAATAAGGACTAAATAAGGACTAAACCAGGACTAAACCAGGACTAAACCAGGACTAAACCAGGACTAAACCAGGTCTAAACCAGGACTAAACCAGGACTAAACCAGGTGTAAACCAGGTCTACAGGTTTAAGTTTTGACTGTAGTTTATTGTGTATTTGAGGCACAGGCTGCAGCCAAAAACAGCACCAGGAAACGATTCACAAAATCATATTTACATTTTACATTTGTGTATAAATAAAACAACACGTTATTACAGGAGCGGGCAGCAGGGGGCGCAAAGACTCCAGAAAACAAAAAGGAAAAACATAAAGAGACAAAGTGACATTTCAGACGTTTGAGTTTTTCTCGAGAAAAGCAAAACTGAAGAATCAAGACCAGAGGCACAGAAACTCCACATTCAAAACCGTTTAAAACAAACTATTCAAGACAAAAACAAGGCAGAATCTGAGAAATGACTCCAAACTTAAAGGCGACAATTCAATAAAAGCAGGAGGATTTTAAATGCCCTTGAAAAATGTGGAGAAATAGACCAGACATGAACCAGGAATAAACCAGGTCTAAACCAGGTCTAAACCAGGACTAAACCAGGACTAAACCAGAACTAAACCAGGACTAATTCAAGACTAAACCAGATCTGAACCAGGTCTAATCCAGGACTAAACCAGGTCTAAAACAAGGACTAAACAAGGACTAAACCAGGACTAAACAAGGACTAAACCAGGTCTAAACCAGGTCTAAACCAGGACTAAACCAGGACTAAAACAGGACTAAACCAGGGCTAAACCAGGTCTAAAACAAGGACTAAACCATGACTAAACCAGGACTAAACAAGGTCTAAACCAGAATTAAACCAGGTCTAAACCAGGTCTGAACCAGGACTAAACCAGGTCTAAACCAGGTCTGAGCCAGGTCTAAACCAGGACTAAACCAGGACTAACCCAGATCTGAACCAGGTCTAATCCAGGACTAAACCAGGTCTAAACCAGGAGTGAAGGAGAACTAAACCAAGTACAAGTCAGGTCTAAATGAGAACTAAAATGAGGGCTAAACCAGGTCTAAACCGGGACTAAACCGGGACTAAACAAGGACTAAAACACGAGGTAAAGACAAAAATAAAGATAAAAATAGACAAAATATTATTAAAATAAAATAAATAAAAGCGCTGAGGCCTGATCCTGAAATGTGAGATCAGAAACGAGCAGAGATTTGAAACGTTTCGGACGTTTTTCGAGACACTTTTGGACACGCGGTTCAGTCGGTTAAAAACACGAGTTCGTATTCACAAACATTTACAGAAAAAAACCCCCGATAAAAACGCGCTGAAAAAACTACAATCACTTTTGTGGAGTCAGGTCCAACGGGGCTGGTGTGAGGAGGGCCACCGCCTGCTGCAACGACCGCCCGCTAACCAGGAGCTCGCCGGGTCCATCCCAGGTCTGCCGTCGTGTCCTCGGGCAAGACACTTCCTCCGACCTCGCCTCGTTCGGTTTCTTTCGGATTCGTTTCGAGCTTTAAACGTGTCGTCCTCACGTTTATTCGAACTATTTCGCTGATTTTATTGCTTGAGAAAAGACGGGAGTCGCCTCTCCGCAGATCTGACATGTAACGTGGCCCCGGTGTCTTTACCTGCTTGAAGTTTAAAGTTGTACTGCGGAACATTCAGGCAAAAGAAGTCCGCAGAGACGGAACGTGGCAGTGCATCCACCGGGAAAGTTACACAGTGCTGCTTTAAAGAGGGGGTATCACAACCAAGACTAAACCAGGACTAAACCAAGACTAAACCAAGACTAAACCAGGACTAAACCAGGTCTAAACCAGGTCTAAACCAGGCCTAAACCAGGTCTAAACCAGGCCTAAACCAGGCCTAAACCAGGCCTAAACCAGGCCTAAACCAGGCCTAAACCAGGTCTAAACCAGGCCTAAACCAGGCCTAAACCAGGCCTAAACCAGGACTAAACCAGGTCTAAACCAGGACTAAGCCAGTGGGCGGAGCCTCGTACAGGTAAAGACGGTTTGACTAGGCCTTGGGAGAGATCTCTAGATTAGTATGATTTATGCATGATTCGTGTATTTTTATTTATTTTAAAGTATTAATTTATTTTATTTATCCATTTTATCTTTTATTTATATTCTTTTTTAAATTTATTTGTTTAATTGATGTATTATTAATATTAGTGTATGATTTATATTTATTTTGTTTTTATTTATCCATTTTATTTTTATTTAACCTATTTTTATTTTATTTGTATTTATTTGTATTTGTTATTTATGCATGATTAGTATGATTTATGTATGATTAGTGAGTTCTGTGGATTTGAATAGGGCCCTGGAGAGATCTCTAGATTACTCAAACATGCATGATGACGTTTTTGAGGAGGAAACGTTAAAACATGGAGGAAAGCTAAAAAAAAACAACTCCGTTTTGCAGAACACCCCCTCTTTAAAATCGTATTCAAAGTTGAAAATCCGTTGACCGTGCAGCGGAGCGGCGGCCCGGGGCTCGTTTGTGCGGCGCCGTCTGGAATGTCGGGGAGTTTTTCCGGTTTAGTGTCCGTAAAATCTGTAAAAGTCTTAAAGTTTTCCTGTTAGCACGTTAGCGCCCGCTCCTTTAGCTGTTGAAGAAGCCCACGCTCGTCGGCGACTCTTTCACGGTGACGGTGATGAAATTGGCGGTGACGTCGGTGACAAACACGTGCTCCAACACATTACGGGACGGCCTCCAGTTCGACTCCTCAGTGTCCGAGTCCGAGTCCACGTGCGCGCCCAGACTCGGCCTCCCCTCCACCGGAAACAGCATCTGCGCTTTGGCGACCACTGCGCTGGCCGCCGTCAAGCCGGCGCCCCCTAAAGTCCCGCTGTGGTCCGAGTCGCTGGAGCTGTCGTCGTCTTCGTCCGACTCTCCCTCGCTCAACTCCGCCACGCTCCGGTTCGGCTCCGCCCTTCGCTCGCCGGAGGACAGCCGGTCTTTGGCGTTGGCGTTCCCTCCGCTCCGTAGACGTTGCGCGTTTTCCTGTAGGTTGAGCGCTCGTAAACTCAGCGCCTGGTTCTGGTTTGGTTTCGCGCCGTTGTTTTGCTGTTTATGCGGCACTCCTAAACTCCTCTGGACGCTGCTCGCCGTCCCGAACGCCATTTTCAACGCCCCGCTCGACTCCGCCCTCTTCGCCTCCTTCGCCGTCTCTTTGTTTTTGCTTTGAGACGCAGCGTTCGTTTTGTGCGGAGAAGAAGCGGCGGCGGCGGACAGCGAAAGGCCGCGACCTCCGGCGGACCCGGGCCACATGCTGCTGACCGAGCCCGATTTGGAGGCCCCGCTCTGGGTGAAGGACGCGGCGGAAGTGTGGGCGTCCTCCCTGGAGCTCCGACTCATCCCGGTGTAGGTGAAGCTGGCAGGCTGGAGCGGCTTTTTCACGTTCAAGTCTCTGTGTGGGCGGGCGACGGAGGGGGGCGAGGCCGAGGCCGGGGTCGGCGGCCGCGGCGTTTTGCTCTGGCGAAGCGCTTTGAGGTCGGGGGGGAGGGGCTTGCGGCCGCGCTTCTTGGACTTGTGGTGACCGGACTCGGACTTGAGGAGGATTTGGGGGCGTTTTTGGGGGACGGGGAGAGTCCGGTGAGACCTGGAGGATTTTTTGGGTCGGTGTTCGTCGTCTGAAGAAGAACAGGACGAAGAGAGGCCCGAAGATGAAGAGGAGTGAGGGTCAGAGGGCGCCGGCGTCACGGGAGGCTGTGGGAGAGAAAACACAGAGTCAGCGTTCCGTCTCATTCTCTGGAATTTTCACCAGGAACCTCCCGCTGTATTCATCTGACACAACATGTGGGAGGGCATCTGGGTTATTCCTCACCAGGTTCTTTCGAGGTCGTCCTCTCGGTCTCTTTCCTTTCTTCTGGAGCAGCTCCTCTCGCTCCTGCTCCCTGAGATCCACACAATCATGAATTTTATTTCTATTATTATTATTATTATTGATTTATTATTGATTTATTTGAAAGCCAAACTCGAGTCAAACCTTTTGTGAAACGCGGCTAAAAGTCTCGGGTCCAGAATGTTCTCCTCCGGCTCCCAACTGTTGTGTCTGAAAACAAAACAAATTTAAAAAAAAAATCAAACTTTACCATAAACCACATAATCAATACTAGTTTAGTATTGATTAGTATCAGTATATAACTACTACTACTACTACTACTACTACTACTACTACTACTACTACTACTACTACTACTACTACTACTGCTACTACTACTACTACTGGTTTAGACCTGGTTTAGACCTGGTTTAGTCCCGGTGTAGTCCCGGTGTAGTCCTGGTGTAGTCCCGGTTTAGACCCGGTTTAGACCCGGTTTAGACCTGGTTTAGACCTGGTTTAGTCCCGGTGTAGTCCCGGTTTAGACCCAGTCCAGTCCTAGTTTAGACCCGGTTTAGTCCCGGTTTAGACCTGGTTTAGTCCCAGTTTAGACCCAGTCCTGTCCTGGTTTAGACCTGGTTTAGTCCCGGTTTAGACCTGGTTTAGTCCCAGTTTAGACCTGGTTTAGACCTGGTTTAGACCTGGTTTAGTCCCAGTTTAGACCCAGTCCAGTCCCGGTTTAGACCTGGTTTAGTCCCGGTTTAGACCTGGTTTAGTCCTGGTTTAGTCCTGGTTTAGACCCGGTTTAGACCCGGTTTAGTCCCGGTTTAGTCCCGGTTTAGTCCCGGTTTAGTCCCGGTTTAGTCCCGGTTTAGTCCTGGTTTAGACCCGGTTTAGACCCGGTTTAGACCCAGTTTAGTCCCAGTTTAGTCCCGGTTTAGACGCGGTTTAGACCTGGTTTAGTGCCAGTTTAGACCTGGTTTAGTCCTGGTTTAGACCTGGTTTAGACCTGGTTTAGTCCCAGTTTAGTCCTGGTTTAGGAGCTGGAGGAAGTGTCCGGGGTGAAGGAAGTCTTGGAGTCCCTGTTTAGACTGTTGCCCCGGCGACCTGACCCCGGATAAGAGGAAGATCATGGATGGATAATTTTATTTTACGATTTTTCAGTTTTTTTCTTGGTCTTTGGTATTTTTTAGGACTTTTGATCTCTGTGCAGAACTTTGGAAGCCGCTTTGTTTGTAAAATGTGCTGTAGAAATAAAGTCCATTTGATATTCATAAAGTAAATCTGACCACAGAACTCAGAAGGAACTTACTGTAATGAATCCAGTGTTTTCAGTTTTGAATAAAATAATTTAACAACAATTTAAACTTAAAACAGGATAAATGTTCATATTTTCACAAACAGCACAGCACTTGTAACTTACTCTGAATGTAGTATTATTCAAGAGTATTTTTGCAGTAGAATTGTACTTAAATATACGTAGGGGACTAGATATTCAAAATCAAAAACAGGGAAACCGCTAGTTTGTGGTTTGTGGTGGTTTGTAATAATAAAACTGTGAAATTAAAGAAAACTGTTCTGCACTCGGCCCATTCGTGACTAACATGAGTCACTTTAGTCACATTTTCTCTGTGTTTTGGTGATTTTTAATCAGCTTTTCTGTATTTTACTTAAACAAATGACAATTTATTCCTCTGTTTACTGGGGGGCAGGGATCAGATTAGTAAAAAAAAGGGACACCTGGAACATTTCTTGTATAAAACCTTGGCCAAATCACTGGTTTTGTATAAATCCGCTGGGACAGGGGACACAGGGCTCAAAACTGGGACTGTCCCGGGGAAATAGGGACATCTGGTCACCCTAAATATTTGGAAAATGATCAGGGAATAAGAGACGACTTGTATCATCTCTGTTCACCTCAACAATAAACTGGACTGGTCCCACAACACCGACGCCCTGTACAAGAAGGGCCAAAGTCGCCTCCACCTCCTGAGGAGACTGAGGTCCTTTGGAGTGTGCAGGCCTCTGCTCAAGACTTTTTATGACTCTGTGGTGACCTCTGCTCTCCTCTACACTGTCGTCTGCTGGGCCCCGAGCAGCACAGAACGGGACAGGAAGAGACTTAATAAGCTGGTCAGGAGGGCCAGCTCTGTCCTGGGCTGTCCTCTGGACACTGTAGAGGAGGTGGCTGAGAGGAGGTGCTGGACAAACACCTCTCACCCTCTGGACTGTAGAGGAGCTGAGCAGCTCGTTCAGCAGCCGACTGAGGCACCCCCAGTGCAAGAAGGAGCCGCAGATCCTTCATCCCCACCACCATCAGACTGTATAACTCCACTGTATAGGCCAGACGGGAAATATTGTTTTTCCAACGTGCAATATCATTTTTTTCAATCCTCTCCCTGTTGCTGTTTTATTATTATTACTTATTTGATTATTACTTATTTTATTATTATTATTACTTATCTTTATGCCATTCCTGCTGCATGCACTTTTTCTTTCTTGTTCAAACTGTCCCTACCTGGAGCTACTGTGACAAGTAAATTTCTCCTGTGTGAGATCAATAAAGTCTGATCTCATCTTATTTTCAAACAGTGAGAGATACAAGACTACATTCATACTATAATGCTCCCTACAACTCTAACAATTCAGTCTTAAATAACAGATAATCTTATGCTCTTTCAGTCAGTACATTATTGCATTCTTGTCTCTTGTCTATAGCTGTGATTTGATATTTGATTTTTATTTGATATTTTACTACTTCTTTTATTTTGACTTGTACATATACATTTATTTTTATAATTATGTCTATAATTATGATTGTGATGGGTGAGCTACTGTACTTAAATAATGTCCCTTGTGGATCAATAAAGTTTGTTTAAGTCTACCAAGTCTAGTATCAAGTATTTATTTTTGTATTATATTTATGTATTTACATTTTCTGCGCATGTTTTATGCGTTACTGTCAGAAAATTCATGCATACATTCATACTTGACACTAAACACAAGATATTAAATCAATTATTAAATCAATTCACGTCTAACCGTGAGAAACAAAACAAACTTTAGCCCCTAAATCAGCATCTTAATAAATATTTAAGAGAAAAATGTGCCTTCTTATGTGGTAATAGTGTTATGTCAGGGTGGGATTCTGCAGCATCAAACATATGGAAATAATTTGAATTTGATTTTATTATTTTTTATTATTATTATTTTTATTTTCACACGCATTTACACCCGCTCGTGCCTTTCGAATAAACACGCGGGATTATTGATCATTAATCACAGAAGAATCGGGGGAATTTGTGTCTCGTTTTTGTTTGTTTTGATGCTCCGAGGCTAATGCTAAAGGCTAATGCTAATGCTACATCCAGAGCTAGCACTCACTTGGACGACCATCCTCTCCATTTGACCAGGTATTCGAACTTCCCCTGCGGACAGAGAGCAGAGCGTTAGCCGCGGCGGGTGCTGGAGGTCCCGGGCGGGCACAGCGGCTCGTGTTTGCGGGCTTGGGTCGTACCTTTCGCGGCCGTTTGCTCAGGATGCACTCGGCGTCAAAAACCTGCCCCACCGTGACGCCCTCCATTTCTGCAGCGCGTTTGGAGCCGCCCGGACACCGTACCGCAGGCACGCTCCAGGTCAAAGGGCGAAACGATCAATAAATAATCATCAATACGTGTTTATTTCATGGTCTTAGTCTGTCAAAGATACGGACGTTTTTATCTATCTATATCTATCTATCCATCTATCCATCTATCTATCTATCTATTAGGCCTATGTATTTTTATTGATCTATTTATTTATATATTTATTGACCTATGTATTTATTTATTTATCTATTTATTGATCTATGTATTTATTTATCTATTTTTATTTATCTATTTATTTATTTAAATATTTATTGATATCTGTGTTTATTTTTCTATGTATTTATTTATTTATTTATTTATTCATCTATCTATCTATCTATTTATTGATCTATCTATTTATGTATTTATTTATTTATGTATTTTTTATTTATGTATTTATTTTTTTTATCCATCCATCTATTTATTTATTTATTTATTTATGTATGTCATTAGAATTAGTGACTCACAAATCATAAATCATTATAAATGAACAGAGAAAATATCGGGCAAAGACTTTAGAATCGTACGCCCCTGGGGCCCCTGGGGCCCCTGGGCTCATTTCTCTCTCCTCACTTCCTTCTCCTTGATTCCTCTCCTCCTTCTGCAGGAAACGAGTGAGGAAGAACCAGAGGAGGAGGAGGAGGAGAGGAGGAGGAGAGGAGAAAAAGAGGAGAGAGAGGAGAGAGAGAGGAGAAAGAGGAGGAGAGAGAGAAGGAGAGAGAGGAGAGAGAGGAGAGAAAGAGAGAGGAGGAGAGAGAGGAAGAGTGAGGAGGAGAGAGAGGAGGAGTGAGGAGAGAGAGAGGAAAAGAGAGAGAGAGGAGAGAGAAGGAGAGAGAGAGGAGGAGAGGAGGAGAGAGAGGAAAAGTGAGGAGGAGAGAGAGGAAGAGTGAGGAGGAGAGAGAGAGGAAAAGAGAGAGAGAGGGAGGAGAGAGAGAAGGAGAGAGAGGAGAGAGAGGAGGAGAGAGAGAGGAGAGAGAGGAGGAGAGAGAGAGGAGAAAGAAGAGGAGAGAGAGAAGAAAGAGGAGATAGGGAGAGGAGAGAGAGAGGAGGAGAGAGAGGAAGAGAGAGGAGGAGAGAGAGGAGGAGTGAGGAGAGAGAGAGGAAAAGAGAGAGAGAGGAGAGAGAAGGAGAGAGAGAGGAGGAGAGGAGGAGAGAGAGGAAAAGTGAGGAGGAGAGAGAGGAGAGAGAGAGGAGGAGAGAGAGGAGGAGAGAGAGAGAGGAAGAGTGAGGAGGGAGAGAGAGAAGGAGAGAGAGGAGGAGAGAGAGGGAGGAGAGAGAGAGAGGAGAGAGAGGAGGAGAGAGAGAGGAAAAGAGAGAGAGGAGAGAGAGAGGAGGAGAGGAGAGGAGAGGAGGAGAGAGAGGAAGAGTGAGGAGGAGAGAGAGAGGAAAAGAGAGAGAGAGGGAGGAGAGAGAGGAGAGAGAGGAAAAGAGAGAGAGAGGAGGAGAGAGGAGACAAGCTCAGGGTGAATGGGTCGGACTTTTCTCAGGTGGTTCTGACTGTACTAAAGATTATTGATTATTAGGGGGCCAAGCACCGAAGGTGCTTAGGCACCCTATAGGAATTGCTTTTCGTTGCCTAGGCAAGTTGCCTAGTAACCCTTTGATCTTTCCTTTGATGTTCTGGTCTCAGGATTATTATTATTATTATGGGGCCAAGCACCGAACCTCAGCCAGCATCACCACTAACATCGGTACCCAGCACGGTGGCTGAGTGGCTAGTGCTCATGGTTCACAGCAAGAAGGTTCCGGGTTCGATCCCCGGGTCGCCCAGGTGTTCTCTGTGGAGTTTGCATGTTCTCCCTGTGTCTGGATGGGTTTCCTCCGGGCACTCCAGTTTCCCCCATCAACCCAAAACATGCACCATAGGTAAATCCTCCAGCTGAGGTCCTGACCAAGCCGAGCAATAAGACCATGGAGATGGTCCCCGGGCGCCTGAAAGACGAGCTGCCCACTGCTCCTGAAGGACGGGTCAAATGCAGAGAAATAATTTCCCTACGAGGATGAATAAAGCGTGTCTTCTTTTTCCTTCTCTACCTCGCAGGGCTGCATCCTCAGCCCCATCCTCTCCTCAGCAACGTCTACAGCTGCATCATTGGGTCCATCCTGACCAGCTGCATCACTGTGTGGTACGGCAGCACTACTGTGAAGGACCGCAAACGCCTGCAGAGAGTTGTTAAGACGGCCACAAAGATCACCAGGACTCCTCAACCATCTACCACCACAGAGTCCCCAAGAGAGCTGCCTCCATCCTCAAAGACCCCACCCACCCCCAACATGGACTATTCACACTCCTACCTTCAGGCCGGAGGTACAGGAGTGTGAAAAGCAGGACTACCAGACTTAAGAACTCTTTCTTCCCAACTGCTATCAGACTCTTGAACTGCTGAGCAATACCACCCCCTCCTTGACTGACCGATACTTTGCACATGAGTCATTTGCACTATTATTGACCAACTGTTAAAATAATCTGTCAGATTACAGCTGCACATGTAACTGCTCAAATGTTTACACTTCCTGTTTGCACGATATCGACCATGTTTACACCCCGTTTTTACTCCTGACAGTTGCACATAAAACTAATGTTGCGCATTATCTGTAAATATGTACATAGCACCAGCTTGTATTTTTCATAGTGTATATTCTGTAAAGATTGTTTCTATTTGATTATACTTTTTACATGCTTCTCTTATCTTATTCATCTATTTTCATTTTTTTGCTCTTAGCATCCAGAGTGGGCAGCATTTCACTGTACAGGGAAACATGTTTCTTTACTCTGCATTTGACAATAAAAGCTTTGAATCTTGAGATATGTCTGCCAGGTCAGGTCACACCCGAGGAAATTAACATCATGTTCCAGAACATGATTAGCCTGGGAATTCCCAGGCCGCTTCCGTTCGTTTCGAACTGGAAGGCGGCCTGGAAACTCGTCCAAGCGAGAGTCCCAGATTTAGGGCCCCAATCAGAGAGCGGGGGAGGTGTGGCAAGACGGTGACGTGTACTACATGACAAACGGAAGCTTGTAGTTTGAACTGACAACTGACATGATTGGCTCTGGACTTACGTATACGCTCAATGATAGACATTCATAACGCCCAATAAACGGCCGTTGGCAATCGCTAACCACACCTCCGCTACGGGATTTTTCGAAGCGAGTTTCCAGACCCATATCTCACTTGTGATATGGTCAGGTGTTAACCAGACTAGAACATGATGTTAATTTCCAGTTAATTAACAGTGATTTGTTTCCCCATAGCTTCATGAACACCACACCCTCGTGTTTTTCTCTCAACTCAGGTCAAGTGTAGCAGCTCTGCTTGATTCTTGATTGACGCACGAGGCCGTCGACTTTATGTTACAAAACTACCAAAATTGACATTCTTTTTAAATTTGAACTGCAGATATTTGACTTACTCTGGCATATTTGTGTCGATTCGGTGCTGACACGCTGCACTGTCTTCCTTCCCAGCAGGGCTCTGTTGAGGGTGAAAGGAAGGACTCTATTCCAGGTCGGGTGTTAACATCTTGCATCCATCAGTGCAACATCCCACATGTGCTAATGACGACCCCCCTGTGGAACATCACCCAGAGGAGCATGAACACCACATCCTCGTGTTTTTCTCTCAACTCAGGTCAAGTGTAGCAGCTCTGCTTGATTCTTGATTGACACATGAGGCCGTCGACTTTATGTTATAAAACTACTTCATGCACCTGTAAATATTAATTGCAGCATTTTTTCTTTGATTAGCGCTGCCAGGATGACTAAAGTAAAGGAAAGTTCATCAGAGGCTGAAGGGTTTTGGAAATATTTAACTTTGATCAAACTTTGGTCACACTTTGGGGGTTCTAGGAACGCATCCCTGTACTCATTTGTTTGAGAACATTGTCTCCTCTCTGCTCCAGCCTTCTCCCACTCTTGCATGTTCCACCTTTCCAGGTTCTCCCCAGGTCCCATGTCTCCAGTCCTCCTTCTCACCTCATCTAGCCGCCTTTTTAAGCAGAGTCAACCAATGGTCAACGTGCGAGGCAGGAAGGGTCTCAACCAAATATTGTATTGTCCATTCTAAAAACATTACAACTTCACACACACTTCAAATAAAAAAAACATATTTGCAGAGGCTGAACAAAAAAAGAACTCAGTGACAGATGTACGGCAGACTGAGGTCCACTCTGGCTCTCTCGTCTGTGTTGGTACATCCTCTTGTGAAGTGGCTGTTTTGTTTCTCCAGTGTAGCGCTCACTGCAGTCTTCACTACACTGAATGGAGTAGACCACATTGCTTTGTTTGTGGCTCGGTGTTTTGTCCTTTGGGTGGACCAGTTTTTGTCTTAACGTGTTTGTGGGTTTGAAATAAACTGGGATTTCACATTGTCTGAAAATCCTCTGTAGTTTTTCAGAAACGCTGGCCAGGTAAGGAATAGTTTCACCCTTTCTCCTGGGTTCTGATTCTCTGTTGTCTTGTTTCTTGTCCTTGTCTCTCTTAGTTTTGTTAAGATGTTAAGACACGAAAGCTCCTGACCATGCATGGAGGGTTCCATCCCAAATCCAGCACCCTGAGACTGTACACGAGCCGGAAGGAAGGAGGCCGAGGACTAGTGAGTGTGGGAACCACTGTCCAGGATGAAACATCCAAAATCCATAAGTACATCAAGGACAAGGCCCCGACAGATGATGTGCTCAAGGAATGCCTCAGACAGTGGAGTGCAGAGGAAGAGGTGCTGGAGGGACCATCATGGCAGGACAAACCTCTACATGGGGCGTACCACTGAAACATAACTGAAGTGGCTGATATCAAGAAATCCTACCAATGGCTGGAGAGGGCTGGTCTGAAGGACAGCACAGAGGTCCTCATCCTGGAGCACAGGAGCAGGCCTTGAGCACCCGAGCAATAGAGGCCCAGATCTACCACACCAGACAAGACCCAAGGTGTAGGCTGTGCAAAGAGGCTCCTGAGACAGTCCAGCACATAACT
The DNA here is from genome assembly GCA_036785185.1 of Paratrypauchen microcephalus. NCBI lineage: Eukaryota > Metazoa > Chordata > Actinopteri > Gobiiformes > Gobiidae > Paratrypauchen > Paratrypauchen microcephalus. Next base: position 360,661 of record JAVJIX010000166.1, read on the forward strand.
GCAGGGTGTAAGATGCTGGCAGGGAAAGCATACATGGAGCGACACAACCAAGTGGCGGGCATAGTGTACAGAAACATCTGTGCAGAGTACGGGCTGGAGACCCCAAGGTCAAGGAGGGAAACACCTCCGAAGGTTGCGGAGAATGACCGAGCAAGGCTCTGTGTGCATGAAAATGAATTTCCCTTTGCAGACAATAAAGTCTAAGTCACATGACTCTAGCTTTTATGGTTTAGGGGAAAAATAATGGTTGGAAAAACACTTAGAGATAAACTGGTGAGGAATTATCTCCACTCTCAAAAAACCCAGTACCTTTCTAAAAAAAAATAAAAAAATAGTGGGAACTTTTAGATGTGGGTCATGCACACACTACCTTCACAGAGTCTCATGAGTTTAAAGTATACCACTGTCGTACTTTTGTAGTTTACAGACAGAGCTGCAGTCGCTGGTGCTATCGGCTGGAATAAACCAAAACTAAAAGAGGGGTTCGCTGAACACAAGTAGAGCTGAAACCTGGACTATCTGATTGCAAAGCATTTTAAAAAGTATGAGTCACACTAACATAAACAGTCTCAAGGTCATGGTCCTGAAGGTTGTGCAAACAGATCCTGGGGGTTTTGACTCCTGCAGAGAGAAACATTCTGGATCATTTTTACCATTTTTATAAACTGTCCTGTTAGCTCAGTTGAGCGGGGCCTGACACTGGACTATAAACCAGTGTTTTTAGTATATGGGTGCACGTGTGTGCGCTGCTGGCACGTGCCCGTTGGTCTAAGACTGGCCACTGGGTCATTCCCACAGAGTAATCCCTGTGTTTAGAGCAGGTACCGAGCTCATGGTGTCACCGACAGGACCAGCTCCTCCATAAACTTCCCTCCCTGTGTTCTGTGCAGACCAGCTCTGTGAGGTTCTCTGCTACATGTTCAATCTGAGCCTCAGCCTGGAGAAGGTCCCCGTCCTGTGGAAGACCTCCTGTGTGGTCCCGGTTCCCAAAACAACAAATGCCAGGGAACCGGCCCACTACAGACCAGTCGCCTTGACCTCCCACCTCATGAAGACCATGGAGAGGGTGATCCTCAGTCACCTCCGCTCTGTGGTGAGCCCCACCCTGGACCCGCTGCAGTTTGTCTACAAGCCAAACGTAGGAGTAGAGGACGCCGTCATCTACTTTCTGCAGCGGGCGCTCACCCACCTTGAGACCGCCGGGAGTGCTGTGAGAGTCATGACTTCTCCAGCGCCTTCAACACCATCAGGCCGGAGCTGCTGCGGGGGAAGCTGGAGGACGCGGGAGTGGATGGACATCTCGCTGCCTGGACCATCGACTACCTCACTGACCGTCCACAGTACGTGCGGCTGTGAGTCAGAGGTGGTAGTCTGCAGTACTGGGGCTCCCCAGGGAACTGTCCACCCTTCCTCTTCACCATCTACACCTCGGACTTCACATACAACACGGACAGCTGCCATCTCCAGAAGTTCTCCGACGACTGGGCCATTGTGGGCTGTGTGTCAGAGGGGAGTACCGCTCGGTCTGGAGTACCGCTCGGTCATCAGTGACTTTGTGGACTTGTGTGGGCAAAACCACCTGAGCCTGAACACCAGTAAGACAAAGGAGCTGGTGATGGACTTCAGGAGGAGACCACTACCTCACTCACCGGTGAACATCCAGGGGCAGGACATAGAGACTGTGGACAGTTTCAAGTACCTGTGTGTTCACCTCAACAATAAACTGGACTGGTCCCACAACACCGACGCCCTGTACAAGAAGGGCCAAAGTCGCCTCCACCTCCTGAGGAGACTGAGGTCCTTTGGAGTGTGCAGGCCTCTGCTCAAGACTTTTTATGACTCTGTGGTGGCCTCTGCTCTCCTCTACGCTGTCGTCTGCTGGGCCCCGAGCAGCACAGAACGGGACAGAAAAGACTTAATAAACTGGTCAGGAGGGCCAGCTCTGTCCTGGGCTGTCCTCTGGACTCTGTAGAGGAGGTGGCTGAGAGGAGGGTACTGGACAAATTCACCTCTGCACCGGACTGTAGAGGAGCTGAGCAGCTCGTTCAGCAGCCGACTGAGGCACCCCCAGTGCAAGAAGGAGCCGCAGATCCTTCATCCCCACCACTATCAGACTGTAGAATTCTACTATATAGGCCAGACGTGCAGTATCCTCTTTTCCATGCGCTCCTTGTTGATGCTTGTATTATAATAATAATAATTATTATTATTATTACTTATTACTTATTACAATTTTTATTATTAATCACTTTATTCCATTCTTGCGGCATGTACTTTTCTTTCTTGTTCAAACTGTCCTGGAGCTACTGTGACAAGTAAATTTCTCCTGTGTGAGATCAATAAAGTCTGATCTTATCTTATCACCTCGGGAACGTTCTGCTGCAGCTCTGTGTCGATCATTTTTTTCTTCTCTACAAGTGGGATTTAAAGTTATTTGGGACTTGTAGTGGACTTCTTGTGACTTGCAGAGTTCAGTGGATAAAATAAAGGCCTGTGGATTAAAGAGTCCTGTGGACGTGTGGTCAGAGAACTGATGAGCATTACAGGAGAGGCAGAATAAACTTTGGGGCTTTGCCGTGTTTGCTGTTAAAAATGACAATACAGAATGTGTAGTTCAAGCAGAACTGCTTCAATCCTTGTTTTATTTACCACAGTGTCTTATAGCCATAGCTCGGGGCATTCCCTGAGCATGTAATATGCCCCGAGTGGTCTCCAAATAATACAAACTTTAGCACTTTTCAAATCATAGAAGCTCAATGTCTTAGTCTACGATTTTGTTTGAATCAAAAGTGGCCTGTAATCCGAGATTTATCCATAGTTTACAGCTTTGCGTTCCATGTTTGGGTCCCGGGAGCTGAGAGCACAGTCCGCACATGCGCACTGGCGTCCTCATCTACTTGAAACTATGGCTAAATCTCAGATTACAGGCCACTTTTGACCAAACGAAATCGTAGACTAAGACATCGAGCTTCTATGATTTGAAAAGTGCTAAAGTTTGTGTTATTTGGAGCCCGCACGGGGCATATTACATGCTCGGGGAATGCCCCGAGCTATGGCTATAAGTCGCACTAGGCTAACGGCGTTAGCCTAACACTAATCTAAAACATCTCTGGAAGTGCTCCATATGACACCAAAGTGCTATGGGTGAGTAAAACAACTTGTTTTATTCCCGAAATAAGGCTCCGATTGTAAAAAACGTTACTTTTCCTTTAAATGGCAATAGCATTTATACTGAATAACATCATTTACCCAGTGTATTCTGGTGATCACTTACACACTGTGTAAACATTTGCACATTCCTGGGGAAGGATCCCAGACCCGTCACTCTTTTGTGGTCCCTCATCATGCCCTACAGCCTCAGCCTCTGATAAAGTCTCTGTTAAATGAAGCGAGTGATGAGTGAAAGGTAAAAGAGGGAGGAAACCTCCCTCCCTCGTCAGTCCTGTGCTGTTGTCACACAAACATCCAGAACACTTCAACTCTCTCAGGCACTATTTCCTCTAACAGGTGAGGACAAATATCTAGTCCTTTAATCGGGTCACACAATTATTTAAATGTAATTTATTTTGTAGTAAAATTCAATCCCTTTGCCGTTCAGAATATTAGTGTTTTTCCAGCTTGGGGTAATGGCTCCAGATGAAGTAACAGGCGCAGCACTGGGGCTTGGAATGTTGTATGATGCACGGAGAGATCAGCTCATCTCAGGTGAGTTATTTCCTTCTCACAGGTTTTTGGAATATCATCACAAAACATACTGGTGTAATGGGCACAGTTGTTTCATCTTTCATGATGACCCATTAAAACCTTTTTGAAAGATAAATGGGAAAACTAAAATGTGCAAAACTTAAATCCCTAAATACTGTGTGTATGTACTACGTCTTTTTTTAATCAAAGGTTTTATGCTTTTCAAATAAAACACAGACAGCAGAGTTTGTTGTTTGTCAGTGTGTTCTAGTTTTCCGAGCTTTCACTGAGATGAGAATTAGCACATCAGCTGCTTTGGATTGTCGAATATACAAGTCAAAATAAGTTTGAAGATGTCTTTGTTTTAGGGAGTGTTCTATGGGATTCAAGTTCTCTCCAGAGAATGACTCTGAGAAGGTCTCAGCCGTACAGTAACTTTCACATCACTGCATCGGACTTGTGAGGAAATATTTTTGTTTGTCTAATTCATCAAAGGTCGCTGATACTCCTGATGTCCTGTTTTTGTGTTATTAATCTTTAGTTATTAATACATTGAGGTTTACGACAACTATGGGTGATTTGACTGCTGATTCATGCTGAGTCAGTAAAAAACTAGAGACGTGTTGTTTTCTTAAACTGGACTTTGCCTGTGTTTTATTACCATGTTATGTACCACCATGACACGTTGTCTCTCAAAGTTCAATAACTAAGGGTCCTAGTAATGGGTTAATGGTTAACTAGTCTGTAGGTTAAATTTACCTCAGTTCTGTACCAAGAGGGAGACGCCAGTGAATCCTGAACTAATCATGCCTGTATCCTCTGCTGATCGAACATTAAAAGTGCCTATACTGAACCAGCTCAGACTCCTGCATTTCTTCTACGAGGTCGTAAGAGTTTCTTCTCACAGACTCCACAGAAGAGAAGGCTTCTCTCCTGGAGGTACGAGCGTCTCTGAAAGCCAGTGTCCCGTGTGGCCTCGTGCAGGTACAGGGATCAGCCACGTATGTCCACGATCACCTGCAGTTTAAAAACCAGAGCAGTACAAGGCCATCACCCACTTTGAGCAGCTGTGCCTGACAGAAGAAAACTATGAGAAGATCCAGCACAGAGGAGTGACTGAGGTGGGCGTGGCCACACATGTGGTCACAGGTAAAGTACGGAGCAAACGCCTTCTTTGTGTTTGACAGTCACAAGTTAGAAGCACATGAGGTTCAGGAATTTAGATGAAAAGTTAAAGCTGTGATAAAGTTAATTCTCTGGTCAGTTCACTTTGATTACAGCCGTGACCTCACTAAAGAACAGAAATCACTTGTTCAAAAACTTACTGTTAAATTCTCCTCAGACTTTCTCCTCCCCAGTGAGCCGGCTACATTCAAAGAGGCAGTACAAACCTACACTAACAGGACAAAGCTGCTGGGGAAGAATGATGAGAATGCAGTTCCAGTGCAGGTGTGGCTAACACCTTTAACAGTTCTGAACCAAAACGCAGCTCAGATAGTCTGAGAAATCAGTGCTGGGTTAGTTAAAGAAGCTGAGGACACTGGAGGAGCTGTCGCGCGTTCAGCTCACATGTAATGATCGTCTCTCTGTCAGTGCAGTGGGGAAGTTTCCAGGGCTTAAATCTCAACTGCACAAGTTCCACAAACTGTGCCACTATTACACTGCAGAGCTCCAGAAGCAGATGGCACAGAAATGCCCTGAAATTCGAGAGGGGAAAATAGAAGAGTGGGATCTGAGGCAGATCTTTGATGAGAGAGAGGACTCACCGTTCAGTCAGGACAAACTAACACAGTGGCTGGAAAATAAGGAGAGAGAGGTCAATGTGGTCGAGTCCATTTTAGAAATACAAACCGGTCCTGTCCACTCAGGCCCAGGTCGACAAGTTTGTGTTGGCTCCAGAACATGCGACATGCAGAGGACACATCTTCACTTCACTGGACACAGCGATGCTCTTACAGAACATGGGTCAGTATCTCAACACTCTGGAGATGGGGAAGTGTTTTGAGCGGCTCATACCTGTGTCAGATCAGCTGTGGCATTACTCCAATCAGACAGTGACTCAAATGAGGAAGATGGCAGAAGCTTTCATTAAGACTAGAACCTCAGACTCAGCAGAATTCAGGGACAAATGCACAGGAGCTAATGTAGTGAAATACAGAAATGGAATTTTAGCAAATCGAAGTCTCAGAGACTTTGTTTAGCGCTGCAAAAGAAAATGAAATCTAAACACAAAAGTGTAGAAATTTAGTTTTGGTTAATTTTCTTTTCATTTGAACCTTTTTGTTCTATTGATTTAATGCTTTGTCACTGGGTTTAAAGGCAAAGTAACGTTATTTTACAATCTGAGCCTTCTTTCGGTAATAAAACAAGTCGTTTGACTCACCCATATCACGTTCGTGTCATTTGGAGCTGTTTGGTGAAAGTTATGTTGTAGCGTATCCGTTAGCATTTGTATTCGGGGCATTACTTTGCGGTCTCCAAATAACACAAACTTTAGCACTTTTCAAATCATAGAAGCCCGATGTCTTAATGTAAGATTTCGTTTGAGTCAAAAGTGGCCTGTAATCCGAGATTTATCCATAGTTTACAGCTTTGCGTTTCATGTTTGGGTCCCGGGAGCTGATAGCACACTCCGCACATGCGCACTGGCGTCCTCATCTACTCGAAACTATGGATAAATCTCGGATTACAGGCCACTTTTGCTTCAAACGAAATCTTACATTAAGACATCGGGCTTCTATGATTTTAAAAGTGCTAAAGTTTGTGTTATTTGGAGACCACAAAGTAATGCCCTGAGTACTCAGGCTAACGGATACGCTACAACATAACTTTCTTCAAACAGCTCCAAATGACACGAACGTGATATGGGTGAGTCAAACGACTTGTTTTATTACCGAAAGAAGGCTCAGATTGTAAAATAACGTTACTTTTCCTTTAAAGGTCCAGTGTGTAGGATTCGTGGCGCATAGGTGGATAGTGGCTATGGACTTCCTGTTTTAGCTACGGCAAACCTCGAGGGTCACCCGGACGCGCCGTAGCGGAGAGCTCGCGTAACGCGCGCGCTCCCGTGCGCGCACCCGCCGCGCACCCGGCCGACAACAACGGTGTTAATAAAACGCGGTCTCCCGTTCAGTTTTTTTTTTCTTTTCGCATGAAAGCACACATTCCCGATCGTGAACCATGATAATCTACACATCAAATGAAACCTTACAGTCTCCTCTTTTTGACTATGCAATTCATTTCCCTGCACAACAATCACTCCCTGAGCACATGGGGCTTTTATACGAAAAGCACAAACCGGTTTGTTACTTAGCTTACCTTTGAAGGCTCTGGACAGGTCAAACTCTGTATTTCACCACAAGCTTGGTATCAATAGGTCCGTAAGGATCCAGCGAATAAAATCCAGTAAAACAATTTAGTCCAAAACATGTGTTAGATCCAATACGACATGTGATACAGCAGCTTGTTTACCCAAAAACCACGAGCCTCCCCCCACCCCACCCGCACCTCTCTCCTTCTCTCCTTCTCTCTTGCGCAGCGCGCCGGAGCCGCCTGCTGCTTTGCCTCCGGTGCTACCACGAGCCTTGCTGAAGGCGAAGGCGGAGCCCAAATGTCCTTCTGCGGCTCTCGTATTCAAAATGGCTGCCTCTATATGGGGAAGATCCCCCTTTTATGTGACTATATCTAAGTCCAAAAGAATACTTTGATTTCATGATGGAAGTGAAAAGGCTTGGAAAACAATGTATTTTTGAATGGGTATCTTCAATTTCAGTAATTAACGGGTAAAAATCTTACACACTGTCCCTTTAAGACTAGAGCAGCACTGATCTCTAAAACACATGCCAAAAGAACTTTTACCACATAAACATCAACATTATTCAATGAAACTGTCAGTGTGTTTAATAATGTACTGGGGAGAATTCACCTTTTTAATCATTTGGTTTGGAAGTTCTTTCTGGAAAAAACTGAAATGCTGTGATTTACTGGAGCAGTCTGATTATGTTCACTTGTTTTTAACTGTTACTTTACATCAGCTCTGAGCCTGTTATTGGCACCACTGCCTCTGTATATTTGTACTTTCCCCACTGACAAGTGTCGACTCAGACTCCTCACCATCTAATGATCAGCTGTTGCTTTCTGCTCCTGATGCTCACAGAGCTGTGTAAGAAAGTCTTTGTCCGCTCAGCTCCTTCTGCTTGGAACATGTTACAGAAAGACTTTAAACTGAGTTCTTGTCCTTAAAAATGTTTAAATCAAGAGTGGTATAAGTCGGCGCTCACAAATGTACACAAACGACGCTAGAGCTAAGAGGCCAAGAAAGGTGCTTTTTGAGCGGGGATAACAGCGGGGCGTGCATCTGAGCGCGCATTATTCGAATTTTTGAGATTTTCTTTCGTATCTAGAGACCAAAATTTAACGTGAGGGCGTTTCGTAACTTGGATTTTTCGTATGTAGGGTCTTTCGTAAGGTGAGGTACCACTGTACACCCGTGACAGCGACAGTGTGATCTGGTCCCGGTTCTCCTCCGGTAACATAGCTCGTGAACATAGTTCCGTTAAGTTTGCGCGGGCTGTTAATAAAGCTTGTTTTTCTTCTCAAAACAAAACATTTGTCCGAAAGGTGATATATTTGTGTCCCAAACAGTTGTCCACGAAAAATCCAGCAGCGTATTTTCGCATTCGTGTATTTTCTCTCTAGATTCGTACGTTAGCTCTATTAGCCTGTTCACTTGTAAACATTTGATAACTCCGCTAAGAGTTATCAGGCTAATACAGCTAATATGTGCGCAGTGATACGAATCGAGACGAAATGAGGGATGAATGGAGGACTAAACCAGGACTAAAACAGGTCTAAACCAGGTCTAAACCAGGACTAAACCAGGTCTAAAACAGGACTAAACCAGGACTAAAACAGGACTAAAACAGGACTAAACCAGGACTAAACCAGGACTAAAACAGGACTAAACCAGGACTAAAACAGGACTAAACCAGGACTAAAACAGGACTAAACCAGGACTAAACCAGGACTAAAACAGGACTAAAATAGGTCTAAAACAGGACTAAAACAGGACTAAACCAGGACTAAAACAGGACTAAACCAGGACTAAAACAGGACTAAAACAGGACTAAACCAGGACTAAACCAGGACTAAAACAGGACTAAAACAGGACTAAACCAGGACTAAACCAGGACTAAAACAGGACTAAACCAGGACTAAACCAGGACTAAAACAGGTCTAAACCAGGACTAAAACAGGACTAAACCAGGACTAAAACAGGACTAAACCAGGACTAAAACAGGACTAAAACAGGACTAAAACAGGACTAAACCAGGACTAAAACAGGACTAAACCAGGACTAAAACAGGTCTAAACCAGGACTAAAACAGGACTAAACCAGGACTAAAACAGGACTAAACCAGGACTAAAACAGGACTAAACCAGGACTAAAACAGGACTAAAACAGGACTAAACCAGGACTAAACCAGGACTAAAACAGGACTAAACCAGGACTAAACCAGGACTAAAACAGGACTAAAACAGGTCTAAACCAGGACTAAACCAGGACTAAAACAGGACTAAACCAGGACTAAAACAGGACTAAACCAGGACTAAAACAGGACTAAAACAGGTCTAAAACAGGTCTAAACAAGGACTAAAACAGGACTAAAACAGGACTAAACCAGGACTAAAACAGGACTAAAACAGGACTAAACAGGACTAAACCAGGACTAAAACAGGACTAAACCAGGACTAAAACAGGACTAAAACAGGACTAAACCAGGACTAAAACAGGTCTAAACCAGGACTAAAACAGGACTAAACCAGGACTAAAACAGGACTAAACCAGGACTAAAACAGGACTAAAACAGGACTAAAACAGGACTAAACCAGGACTAAACCAGGACTAAAACAGGACTAAACCAGGACTAAAACAGGACTAAACCAGGACTAAAACAGGACTAAACCAGGACTAAACCAGGACTAAAACAGGACTAAAACAGGTCTAAACCAGGACTAAACCAGGACTAAAACAGGACTAAACCAGGACTAAAACAGGACTAAACCAGGACTAAAACAGGTCTAAACCAGGACTAAACCAGGACTAAAACAGGACTAAACCAGGACTAAAACAGGACTAAACCAGGACTAAAACAGGACTAAAACAGGTCTAAAACAGGTCTAAACAAGGACTAAACCAGGACTAAAACAGGACTAAAACAGGACTAAACCAGGACTAAAACAGGACTAAAACAGGACTAAACAGGACTAAACCAGGACTAAAACAGGACTAAACCAGGACTAAAACAGGACTAAACCAGGACTAAAACAGGTCTAAACCAGGACTAAAACAGGACTAAACCAGGACTAAAACAGGACTAAACCAGGACTAAAACAGGACTAAACCAGGACTAAACCAGGACTAAAACAGGACTAAAACAGGACTAAACCAGGACTAAAACAGGACTAAACCAGGACTAAACCAGGACTAAAACAGGACTAAACCAGGACTAAAACAGGACTAAACCAGGACTAAAACAGGACTAAAACAGGTCTAAACCAGGACTAAACCAGGACTAAAACAGGACTAAACCAGGACTAAAACAGGACTAAACCAGGACTAAAACAGGACTAAAACAGGTCTAAACAAGGACTAAACCAGGACTAAAACAGGACTAAAACAGGACTAAAACAGGACTAAACCAGGACTAAAACAGGACTAAAACAGGACTAAAAGAGGTCTAAACCAGGACTAAACCAGGACTAAAACAGGACTAAACCAGGACTAAACCAGGTCTAAACCAGGACTAAAACAGGACTAAAACAGGACTAAACCAGGACTAAAACAGGACTAAACCAGGACTAAAACAGGACTAAACCAGGACTAAAACAGGACTAAAAGAGGACTAAAACAGGACTAAACCAGGACTAAAACAGGTCTAAACCAGGACTAAACCAGGACTAAACCAGGACTAAAACAGGTCTAAACCAGGACTAAAACAGGACTAAAACAGGACTAAACCAGGACTAAACCAGGTCTAAACCAGGACTAAAACAGGACTAAACCAGGACTAAAACAGGACTAAACCAGGACTAAAACAGGACTAAACCAGGACTAAAACAGGTCTAAACCAGGACTAAACCAGGACTAAAACAGGACTAAACCAGGACTAAAACAGGTCTAAAACAGGTCTAAACCAGGACTAAAACAGGACTAAACCAGGACTAAAACAGGACTAAACCAGGACTAAACCAGGTCTAAACCAGGACTAAACCAGGACTAAAACAGGACTAAACCAGGACTAAAACAGGACTAAAACAGGACTAAAACAGGTCTAAACCAGGACTAAAACAGGTCTAAACCAGGACTAAAACAGGTCTAAACCAGGACTAAAACAGGACTAAACCAGGACTAAAACAGGACTAAAACAGGACTAAACTAGGACTAAAACAGGACTAAAACAGGACTAAACCAGGACTAAAACAGGACTAAACCAGGACTAAACCAGGACTAAAACAGGTCTAAACCAGGACTAAAACAGGACTAAACCAGGACTAAAACAGGACTAAAACAGGACTAAAACAGGACTAAACCAGGACTAAAACAGGACTAAACCAGGACTAAAACAGGACTAAACCAGGACTAAACCAGGACTAAACCAGGACTAAAACAGGACTAAACCAGGACTAAACCAGGACTAAAACAGGTCTAAAACAGGACTAAACCAGGACTAAAACAGGACTAAACCAGGACTAAAACAGGACTAAACCAGGACTAAAACAGGACTAAAACAGGTCTAAACAAGGACTAAACCAGGACTAAAACAGGACTAAAACAGGACTAAAACAGGACTAAAACAGGTCTAAACCAGGACTAAACCAGGACTAAAACAGGACTAAACCAGGACTAAACCAGGACTAAAACAGGACTAAAACAGGACTAAACCAGGACTAAACCAGGACTAAAACAGGACTAAACCAGGACTAAAACAGGACTAAACCAGGACTAAACTAGGACTAAAACAGGACTAAAACAGGACTAAAACAGGACTAAAACAGGACTAAACCAGGACTAAAACAGGTCTAAACCAGGACTAAACCAGGACTAAACCAGGATTAAAACAGGACTAAACCAGGACTAAAACAGGTCTAAAACAGGTCTAAACCAGGACTAAAACAGGACTAAACCAGGACTAAAACAGGACTAAACCAGGACTAAAACAGGACTAAACCAGGACTAAACCAGGTCTAAACCAGGACTAAACCAGGACTAAAACAGGACTAAACCAGGACTAAAACAGGACTAAAACAGGACTAAACCAGGACTAAAACAGGACTAAACCAGGACTAAAACAGGTCTAAACCAGGACTAAAACAGGTCTAAACCAGGACTAAACCAGGACTAAACCAGGACTAAACCAGGACTAAACCAGGACTAAACCAGGACTAAAACAGGTCTAAAACAGGTCTAAACCAGGACTAAAACAGGACTAAAACAGGACTAAAACAGGACTAAAACAGGACTAAACCAGGTCTAAACCAGGACTAAACCAGGACTAAACCAGGACTAAACCAGGACTAAAACAGGACTAAAACAGGACTAAAACAGGTCTAAACCAGGACTAAAACAGGTCTAAACCAGGACTAAAACAGGTCTAAACTAGGACTAAAACAGGACTAAAACAGGACTAAACCAGGACTAAACCAGGACTAAAACAGGACTAAACCAGGACTAAAACAGGACTAAACCAGGACTAAAACAGGACTAAACTAGGACTAAAACAGGACTAAAACAGGACTAAACTAGGACTAAAACAGGACTAAAACAGGACTAAACCAGGTCTAAACCAGGACTAAACCAGGACTAAACCAGGACTAAAACAGGACTAAACCAGGACTAAAACAGGTCTAAAACAGGTCTAAACCAGGACTAAAACAGGACTAAACCAGGACTAAAACAGGACTAAACCAGGACTAAACCAGGTCTAAACCAGAACTAAAACAGGACTAAAACAGGACTAAAACAGGACTAAACCAGGACTAAAACAGGACTAAACCAGGACTAAACCAGGACTAAACCAGGACTAAAGGACTAAAACAGGACTAAAACAGGACTAAACCAGGACTAAAACAGGTCTAAACCAGGACTAAAACAGGTCTAAACCAGGACTAAAACAGGTCTAAACCAGGACTAAACCAGGTCTAAACCAGGACTAAAACAGGTCTAAACCAGGACTAAACCAGGACTAAACCAGGACTAAAACAGGTCTAAACCAGGACTAAAACAGGTCTAAACCAGGACTAAAACAGGTCTAAACCAGGACTAAACCCAGATTAAATCCAGACGGAGTTTTGTGCACAATGACAGACTTTATTCTTGACACATGACAGTCATGTGACCTGAGCGTCCAATCACAGCGCGACATCAGGTGCGTGCTGTGATCTGATTGGACGCTGTGTGAAAGTGCAGGTTTGAAAACAGGAAGCTTAAACACAAACAAAAACATGCCACAAAAGAGTCATCCATTTTACAAAAATACTCAGAGTTTGTACAAGTATAAATATGAACATTTACAGTGAATTGGACCCGACACTCTCCACTGGAATCAGTTCAAAAAGTTCAACACAGAAAAGATCATCCACACGAGGAACTGTCTGACCAAACTCCTAAAGGAACTGTCTGTATCCCGACTCCTGAACTTTAAAGGAGAATTAACATTTTTTACAATCGGAGCCTTATTTCTGTAATAAAACAAGTTGTTTCACTCACCCATAGCACTTTGGTGTCATATGGAGCATTTCCGGAGATGTTTTAGTTTAGCGATATCCGTAACGTGAGTTCTCGGGGCAAATGTTTGCGGTCTCCAAATAACACAAACTTTAGCACTTTTCAAATCACAGAAGCTCAATGTCTTAGTCTACACTTTCGTTTGAGTCAAAAGTGCCTCTAATCTGAGATTTATCCATAGTTTGGAGTAGATGAGGACAGTCGCATGTGCTCAGTCACAGCTGATTTGCAGATAAGAAGACGCTCAGAACTTTTCTGTTGCGAGCGACACATGGCAGAAGATTGGGACTTTGAGGCTGAAGAGGACTTATGGAGGACTGAGGACTGAAGAGGAGTATACGGATGAGGAGACAGAATGGATACGGAAAGAATGAAGCGGAGACAGTTTTAGGAGCAGCTGAGAACAGCCATCGGTTTCACGTTACTTCTCAGAATCGTGCGCTGAATCCGCTGGACTTCTTTCTTTTCCTTTGCTGGTAAAAATGGTCCTGACTGAAGTGGGTACTGCAAACACGATGGTCCAAACGTCTTACAGCTTTGCCTTTCATGTTTGGGTCCCGAGAGCTGAGAGCGAAATCAGCTGTGACTGAGCACATGCGACTGTCCTCCTCATCTACTCCAAACTATGGATAAATCTCAGATTAGAGGCACTTTTGACTCAAACTAAAGTGTAGACTAAGACATTGAGCTTCTATGATTTGAAAAGTGATAAAGTTTGTGTTATTTTGGTGACTGTAACGTCGTGCCCCGAGAATTCACGTTACGGATATCGCTAAACTAAAACATCTCTGGAAATGCTCCATATGACACCAAAGTGCTATGGGTGAGTGAAACAACTTGTTTTATTACAGAAATAAACTGAAATTGTAAAAAATGTTAATTCTCCTTTAAGAAGGTTTTAGTTTTAGTTTAGTTTTAGTTTTAGTTTATTAAGGACAGTGTGCAGTTTCATTAAAAAGATTAGCGTCACATCTGGCCGAGCTTCACCTGCAGACTCATGTTCTCACACAGAATGAGCCTCACGTGAAGCTCAGAACCTCCAGAGTCCCCCCCTGAGCTGCAGAGGCCGCACTAGCGCTGGAGTTTACATATGGAATAAATCAGTATTACACTTCTTATCAGTAAAAGTTATATTTGACTTGAAAACTTTTAGCTTTTTGAAATTTAAAAACGTAAATCTTACAGTTCCTTTAACAGTTTGGTTCAAACGCCTGTTTCAGCTTCACTGAAGAAGTTCCTTTAAAATGATTCAAAATGGAACATCGGTAGATCCTGGTGTGAACAGGTGAAGCTTTAAGTCTGCAAGTTTAGCACATGTTTTTTCACCACTAGATCCCCCTATTTTTCCATATGGTTTGTCCCTAAAATAAAAATAAATAAAAGTTTGACCCTTTTGGAGCCTGTAGGGGACAGAAGGGGACAGTAGGGGACAGTAGGGGACAGTTGGGGCCTGTAGGGGACAGTAGGGTCCTGTAGGGGACAGTAGGGGACAGTAGGGGCCTGTAGGGGACAGTAGGGGACAGTTGGGGCCTGTAGGGGACAGTAGGGGACAGTAGGGGGCTGTAGGGGACTGTAGGGGACAGTAGGGTCCTGTAGGGGACAGTAGGGGACAGTAGGGGCCTGTAGGGGACAGTAGGGGACAGTAGGGGCCTGTAGGGGACAGTAGGGGACAGTAGGGGCCTGTAGGGGACAGTAGGGGACAGTTGGGGCCTGTAGGGGACAGTAGAGGACAGTAGGGGACAGTTGGGGCCTGTAGGGGACAGTAGGGTCCTGTAGGGGACAGTAGGGGACAGTAGGGGCCTGTAGGGGACAGAAGGGGACAGTTGGGGCCTGTAGGGGACAGTAGGGGGCTGTAGGGGACAGTAGGGTCCTGTAGGGGACAGTAGGGGGCTGTAGGGGACAGTCGGGGCCTGTAAGGGACAGTAGGGGGCTGTAGGGGACAGTAGAGGACAGTAGGGGCCTGTAGGGGGCTGTAGGGGACAGTAGGGGCCTGTAGGGGACAGTAGGGGACAGAAGGGGACAGTAGGGGGCTGTAGGGGACAGTAGGGGACAGTCGGGGCCTGTAAGGGACATTAAGAGCCTGTAGGGGACAGTAGGGGGCTGTAGGGGACAGTAGGGGACAGTCGGGCCCTGTAAGGGACATTAAGAGCCTGTAGGGGGCTGTAGGAGCCTGTAGGGGCCCCTGGGGTCCTGTGTCAGTGGAGAGTGTCCCCTCTTCAGTGAAAGTGGTTAAAGTCCAGTTAAAAGTTCTTTGTGGTCCAAGTGTAAACACAGCAGCAGCAGAAGTCTGAGGACGTCCACGTCGCTCCAGAACGTCACGTTCACGTCGCTCCAGAACGTCATGTTCATGTCGCGCTCCAGAACGTCGCGCTCCAGAACGTCATGTTCATGTCGCGCTCCAGAACGTCATGTTCATGTCGCGCTCCAGAACGTCACGTTCACGTCGCTCCAGAACGTCATGTTCATGTCGCGCTCCAGAACGTCGCGCTCCAGAACGTCACGTTCACGTCGCTCCAGAACGTCATGTTCATGTCGCGCTCCAGAACGTCACATGTGCAAAAGGTTCAGGAGGCTGTGACTTTGTAACAGTCGAAGCCGAAGAGCCAGAGGAGTTGAACCAGCAACTTTAGTATTTTTTACATGAAGAGACGAGATGGAGAAGACAGAAGGAACAGAGATCTGAAGGACACGGGTCTGAACGGGGTCTGAACCAGGACTGACGGACGGGGGCAGATGGGGGCAGGACAGGGGCAGACAGGGGGGTGTTTCTCTTCTTTTGACTCGTGTTTTGTTTGGTGTACTGGAGTGCACACACAGCGGAGCTGCAGTAGGGGGCAGCACCTCCACAGTTCGAGGAGGAGGTGGTGGACTTCCTCCTCCAGGAGCGCTGGAACATTGAGAAGAGCTGAAGAAGTTTCAGCTCCAGACGCCGTTTGAAACAAAGCGAAACTTTGACTCCACATTCAGTTTGAGGCATAAAGATCTACATAAGTACTCTGATCAAATAAAAGTTTAAAATAAAATCTAATAAATACGAACGGGAACTGGGCTCTTTCACAGGAGGAGAGGAGGAGGAGAGGGAGAGGAGGAGGAGGAGAGGGTGAAGAGGAGGAGAGGAGGAGGAGAGGGAGAGGAGGAGAAGAGGAGGAGGAGGAGAGGGTGAACAGAGGAGGATGAGAAGAGGAGGAGAAGAGGGTGAACAGAGGAGGATGAGAAGAGGAGGAGAAGAGGGTGAACAGAGGAGGATGAGAAGAGGAGGAGGAGAGGGTGCGGGAGGAGGTCGTATCAGAGTGTGCTGCTGAGGATCTCTTGTACTTGAGCGTTCGTTTGGTCGTCTGAGTCCACTTCCTGTGCAGCGGCGGCCATCGCTCCTCCAGGCCCCGCCCCTTCCTGTTCCTCCTCTGACTCTGCCCCCACCACCACAGAGACCCCGCCCCCCGTGAAGCCCCGCTCCTCTCGCACACAGGCAGTCGTAGAGCTTTTCTCGGACTGTTCAGAGGCAGGGTCACAGGACAGTTTAACGGCGTTGTCCGTGAAGATGCGGCGCACGTGTGGGCGGGGCTCGCGGCGTCTCTTCTCCAGGATGCAGGAGGCGTGGCTTACGTACGTCACCCCTGGAAACATCAGCAACATCAGGGTCAAAATATTTAAAGGTAAATATATTACACAAACTTATGAGCTTTAAATCGTGCTCTAATGTCCTCAGAAAGACAGGGAGCTGTTTGGTTTCAATGAGTCACAGTTTACAGTGAGTTTACAATGAGTCACAGTTTACAGTGAGTTTACAGTGAGTCACAGTTTACAGTGAGTTTACAATGAGTCACAGGTTACAGTGAGTTTACAGTGAGTCACAGTTTACAGTGAGTTTACAGTGAGTCACAGTTTACAGTGAGTTTACAGCGAGTTTACAATGAGTCAGTTTACAGTGAGTTTACAGCGAGTTTACAGTGAGTTTACAGTGAGTTTACAGTTTACAGTGAGTTTAGAGTTTACAGTGAGTTTACAGTGAGTTTAGAGTTTACAGTGAGTTTAGAGTTTACAGTTAGTTTACATCAGTGCTTCTCAATTATTTTCTATGACGCCCCCCCTAGGAAGAAGAAAAAATTTCACGCCCCCCTCCCTGCGCACGACTATTAATAGTATTATTTGTCTAGAAAATTATTAGTACACCTCTGCATAACAATGTATCCTTTTATTAATATTAAAAACAAAAAAAGAAAGAAACTTCCAACAAACACTGCACTCTTTTTTTGCACTGAGGACTCAAATATTAATGTGCTTTTAATGCAGCTTTGTGCACATTTGTTTACGTTTTACAGAAACGAAACTTAAAAACCACATGGTCCATTTGCATAAACTCAAAGCTCAGTGGAATATAACGTGTTTTTTCTGTGACAGAGGATGTTCTGCTGATGGCAATTCTGTTCTGTGCGTATATCGCGTATTTAAGGTCACCGAACCCTGCCCCAGAGCGACAACGAGAGCGCTACTGCCAACTACTGTTGTTGATGTGCAATTACACTTTCGTTCTAGTACAGTACGGCAAAAAGCATGTTTCCCAGGGTCACACGCGCCCCCCCTGGCATCACACCGCGCCCCCCCAGGGGGGCCCGCCCCACTATTTGAGAAGCACTGGTTTACAGTGAGTTTAGGGTGAGTTTACAGTGAGTTTACAGTGAGTTTACAGTGAGTTTAGAGTTTACAGTGAGTTTACAGTGAGTTTACAATGAGTTCAGAGTTTACAGTGAGTTTAGAGTTTACAGTGAGTTTAGAGTGAGTTTACAGTGAGTTTACAGTGAGTTTACAATGAGTTTAGAGTTTACAGTGAGTTTAGAGTGAGTTTACAGTGAGTTTACAGTGAGTTTAGAGTTCACAGTGAGTTTACAGTGAGTTTAGAGTTTACAGTGAGTTTACAGTGAGTTTAGAGTTCACAGTGAGTTTACAATTAGTTCAGAGTTTACAGTGAGTTTAGAGTTTACAGTGAGTTTACAGTGAGTTTACAGTGAGTTTAGAGTTTACAGTGAGTTTAGAGTTCACAGTGAGTTCACAGTGAGTTCACAGTGAGTTTACAGTGAGTTTAGAGTTTACAGTGAGTTTAGAGTTCACAGTGAGTTTACAGTGAGTTTAGAGTTCACAGTGAGTTTACAGTGACTTTAGAGTTTACAGTGAGTTTACAGTGACTTTAGAGTTTACAGTGAGTTTACAGTGAGTTTACAGTGAGTTTAGAGTTTACAGTGAGTTTAGAATTCACAGTGAGTTTACAGTGAGTTTAGAGTTTACAGTGAGTTTAGAGTTTACAGTGAGTTTACAGTGAGTTTAGAGTTCACAGTGAGTTTACAGTGAGTTTAGAGTTCACAGTGAGTTTACAGTGAGTTTAGAGTTTACAGTGAGTTTACAGTGAGTTTAGAGTTTACAGTGAGTTTAGAGTTCACAGTGAGTTTACAGTGAGTTTACAGTGCGTTTCCAGTGAGTTTAGAGTTTACAGTGAGTTTCCAGTGAGTTTCCAGTGAGTTTCCAGTGAGTTTAGAGTTTACAGTGAGTTTACAGTGAGTTTACAGTGAGTTTACAGTGAGTTTACAGTGAGTTTAGAGTTTACAGTGAGTTTACAGTGAGTTTAGAGTTCACAGTGAGTTTACAGTGAGTTTACAGTGAGTTTAGAGTTTACAGTGAGTTTAGAGTTCACAGTGAGTTTACAGTGAGTTTAAGGTGAGTTTACAGTGAGTTTAGAGTTTACAGTGAGTTTACAGTGCGTTTACAGTGAGTTTAGAGTTCACAGTGAGTTTACAGTGAGTTTAGAGTTTACAGTGAGTTTACAGTGAGTTTACAGTGAGTTTAGAGTTTACAGTGAGTTTAGAATTTACAGTGAGTTTACAGTGACTTTAGAGTTTACAGTGAGTTTACAGTGAGTTTACAGTGAGTTTACAGTGAGTTTAGAGTTTACAGTGAGTTTAGAGTTTACAGTGGGTTTACAGTGAGTTTAGAATTTACAGTGAGTTTACAGTGACTTTAGAGTTTACAGTGAGTTTACAGTGAGTTTAGAGTTTACAGTGAGTTTACAGTGAGTTTACAGTGAGTTTAGAGTTTACAGTGAGTTTACAGTGAGTTTAGAGTTCACAGTGAGTTTACAGTGAGTTTACAGTGAGTTTACAGTGAGTTTACAGTGAGTTTAGAGTTTACAGTGAGTTTACAGTGAGTTTAGAGTTTACAGTGAATTTACAGTGAGTTTATAGTTTACAGTGAATTTACAGTGAGTTTATAGTTTACAGTGAGTTTACAGTGAGTTTAGAGTTTACGGTGAGAGTTTACTTAAGCCAGTGTCCTGGTCCTCATCATTCTGCCCTTAAATGTTGTTTTGAACCCGTTCTACATGATCCTGGTGTTTTTATTTTCGTTCGTAAATCAAGACAAACATTAATAACAGACCAATCAGGCGCCGAGGTCGCTTGTGTGCAGCAGGTTTGATTGTTGCTCCTGATTGGCTCTTTAGTTGCTAGGATACTTATTGGAATTCAAAATATGGAACTGGGCTCCAAAGTGGTCCCTTTAATTGCTAGCCTCAATGGGTTTCATTCTCACTTAATCCACTTCATTATACAGTAGAGTCTGTGGTCTAAACTCAGTCTGGTCTCGGTCTGGTCTCGGTCCAGTCTTGATGTCAGTCTCAGTCTCGGTCCGGTCTCAGTCTGTTCTTGGTCTGGTCTTGGTCCGGTCTCGGTCCGGTCTCATACCTGGCCCTCTCTCGCAGCCGTCGCTCTGTTTGGTGTACACTCCCTCGGACAGCGCCCCCGTCTGACTCTCGCCGCTCTGCGCCCTGATCCAGCGCTGAGGCCCGCTGAAATACTGCCCCCTGTGGGAGCGAGAGAGCAGCTTCCTCTTGGCCGGAGCGGTCAGAGGTTTGACCGGGTCAGAGAGGGACAGCAGCTCCAGGGTCTTAGAGGCCTCAGAGACAGAGGGGGACAGGGGAGAGGACAGGGGGGACAGAGGGGACAGGGGGGACATGGACAGAGGGAGGGCGTCTGGTTTAGTGTCTTTGGCGGAGGAGGGAGAGAGGTCTGAATCCGAGGGGCAGACGCTGTAGCTGAAACACAGACATGAAGAGTTAAAGAAGCGCGTGACGGGAGTCGTGTCTCAATTCTCAGTGTGCACAGTTCGGAGTGTGGTTTTAAGGGCATGTACGTCACTTCCGGCGCGACGACTGCTGTCCCATTTCGTTTTTGTTCCATGCACATGTGAGTTTTCAGAAAAGGGATCGGAAGAAGGGCATAGACTCAACGTTAATTCAGCATTTAATGTTGAATTAGGCAGATATACAAACGTAAATGGCATCAGACATCTTCATGTGGTCACATCGTCCACACACAACATCGTGTCCACTTGTCCTACACCACCAGAGAACTGACCACTGTGGCCACCTATATAGTGCTGAGCTATGCAGTGTTCCAGATTTACTGCCCATAGTTCCCAATCCTTGTAAGGAGACCTGTAGAGTAGCTTCCAAGCGTTAACCAATAATAGATGAGTTAGCCAATAGTTGAAGTTAGCCAATAGTTGATGGATGGGAGCAGGTGATGTAGTCAGCGTATTGAGTTACGCTTACAAAACACTAGGTTGAAAAACATACAGGAAAGATAAAAGTATATACTTGTACACAGAGAGATTAAAGTATACATATGTAAATCTACATGCATCAAATAATGAAATCCCACACACAGTTAACACGTGGTCTGAAAAGCGCAGTCGTTTCAATGCAAATCGGGGTGTGGACCAACTGCGTGAAAAAGCACACTTCACACAGTCATATATCCCAGCATGCACCACGTGCTACTTCTTCTATGGGAGGAAATGGAGTTCTATTTCATCCCTCCTGACCGCCAGAGGGCGGTGCTGAAAGCACTGAATGTTCCCTTCGCACATGCGCAGTTCGAGTAGTAATACCAAATGAGTCACACCTGTGACCCAGGATGACGCCCCGGAGGTAATATAGTCCCTCGTCATCCGTGACTCTGTTCCTCTTTTCTTCTCGCGTGCGGTTCGTACCACATGGCATTAGCCCTAACTCAGAACCTTGTTTTGTCTACTGTCGCCGGACGCCCGTTCACCGTTTCGGTAGGAGCTGCGGCTTTCCGCCCTCCGAGGGCTGTGACAGTTGCGTGTTGCTAAGGATTGAGGTACCACTTTCAATATTTTACAGCCTTTTGTTTGTGATGGCTGCGTCCGCGCCCTCTCCAAACACTTGGCGTTTGACTTGCACTAATCTGTTTGGTGAAGGCTGCGTGCGCGCACCCTCCCACATCGGACACATCTGTTTGTTAGCAGTACATTACAGACTTTATGTTGCTAACTGATAAAGTATTTGATTGATTCTTTTTCTGGTGACGGTCGTGTTCACGCACCCTCTCCCATTAAGTAAGTTTTGTTTTCTGAGCGGTACACTGCAGATTTCTGTTAACTATAAGATATTTTGGTTAATTTTCTCTGGTGACGGTCGCGTGCACGCACCCTCTCCCATCGAGTACGTTTTGTTAGTAGTACACTGCAGGTTTTTCTGTTGTTGATTATAAAGTATTTGATTGATTCTTCTCTGGTGACGGTCGTGTAAACGCACCCTCTCCCATTAAGTACGTTTTGTTTTCTTAACGGTACACTGCAGATTCTGTTAACTATAAAATATTTTGGTTTTCTCTGGTGAAGGTCGCGTTCACGCACCCTCTCCCATCGAGTATGTTTTGTTTTCTTAGCGATACACTGTAGATTTTCTGTTGACTACAGTACTTTGGTTAAAATTTCTCTGGTGGCGGTCGCGTTCATGCACCCTCTCCCATCGAGTACATTTTGTTTTGTTAGCGGTACACTGCTGAAGCGACTGCTAACGTTGTTAGCCGTTTTGTTTTGATTAATTTTGGCCTATTTGATTTTGGCCCTAATTGGTGAAGGCAGCGTTCGCGCCCCCACTCTCAGTTCTGATTTTTGTGGGCCACATACTATCTGCTATAATTAGCGGGTGTTCATATCCCGCATTTGTACCTTGGTTGGTGAAGGTCGTGTTCCCGCTCCCTCTCCCACCTTGGTTTCCTGACTTACCAATTGACCGCTGTCTACGCTGTCTGGTTTTCTTTTACATACTAGTTGTGGTCGACCATCGCACCACATTGATGGACGGCTCCCATTGTTGTGTGGCCTGTGGGTCCATGCTTCAGGTGGATGATGGCCATGACCTGTGTCCGACATGCCTCGGCCCTGACCATTTGAGGGAGGCATTGTCTGATGACCCATGCATGAACTGCAGCTACATGCCACTTGCTGTCAGGGTGGCAAGGATGGCACAACTAAACCCCGCAGGTAGTGGTGATCTCCCACCATCGGTGCAGGTACCATTGCCCCTTCCAAGGCGTTCGAAACGCCGTCCCGAGTCTACAGTTGCAAGGGCCCCTTCAAAGAAGAAGCCCAGATCTGATGATGATCTTGCCTCTAAAGTGGAGCAGTTGTCGGCAGACTTGGAAACGATGAAGTCTTTACTGCAGGCTCATCGTGTGGACGCACCTGCTTCAGAGGCTGGGACGTCTTCCCAATTAATGCCCGTTCTGGCCCCAGAGGATGATGTGCTCTCTCTGGCAGCATCGGCCTCTTATTTTCAGGAGGCAGAGCATGCACCATCCTCCCGTGTTTCTGAGGATGGTTCGTACTCTTCCACGCAGAGCCTGGATAGTGACTCGACGAATGGCTCCATGCGGGATGTTATGTGCAGGGCTCTGAATCGTTTGCAGCTGGAACTTCCAGAGCCTGAAAGGCCTGGCCCTGGTAGCGCTTTCTTTAGATGCGGGCGTGCCCCTACACCTTTTGCTGTACCCCCTCTGTGGAGTATCTCAGAGAGTTGCATGCCTGTTGGAGGGATCCAAGCGCTCTCTCCAGGCTCTCATCAGATGGCCGGATTTTGGCTGCTATGCACAATGCACCGGCAGCTGGTTTGGATCGCATGCCTGCTGTTGAACCTGCTGTGGCTTCCCTTATTGTTTCACCTGAGGAGGCCCTGCGGCAAGATGTTAGGTGTCCAAGACCCCAATGCCGGGTGACGGATGACTTAATCACCAAGGCCTATAACTCCGGTGCACGGGCTGGTAGACTGGGCAATTCTTTGGCCCACCTGCTCTTGGCCCACTCTGCCTCCCTCCAGGAGGGTGATGGTGCTGCAACAGCCGCAGAATTTAGTGATGCGGCACTGCAGGCCTTTGCACTGATGTCAAGGGAGCTTGGACGTGTTATGTCTTTTTTGGTTCAGGCTCGCCGGCAGATTTGGCTCGCTCAATCTCCCCTGACGGAGGCGTGCCGCAGGACCCTCCGCAGTGTGCCTGTGGAGCCCGGGCAGTTGTTTGGTTCAGCTGCCTTGGAGGCATTGGAACGTACTGTCCATGCTCGACAGACGAGGCAGCAACTTTCTGGCCTCAGTAGAGCTATGCCTCCTCCTCGGCAACCAAGGCACCCGACTGCTGGCCTCAGTGCTCGGCCACCCACTCGCAGTCGGCCTAGTGATGGACGTTTCCATCAAGACAGACCTGGCAGGACTTTTCGGATCGAACCTCACCAGTCACCACGGCGGCCTAGACACCCAAACTCTGGTCGCTGCCCCCCCCCAGGGCCCCTAGGGGTCGTGGGGCCAGGAATTGAAAGCTCGACCGTCGGATACTTCTCCCATCAGCAGCTCAGTTATTGGGCTGCTCATGCGTCGGACCCGTGGGTGGTTGCCACTTTGGCTCATGGGTACCGGCTGCAGTTCCGACGCCGGCCACACATGACAGGCCGGGTCAAGATGACTATAATCAGCGACCCGGTGAAGGCTCAGGCATTGGATCGGGAGTTGTCCGCCCTCCTGGCCAAAGGGGCCATCGAAGCAGTAGATCCCTTGCTGCAGCCCAAGGGCTACTACTCCACATATTTCCTCG
This sequence comes from Paratrypauchen microcephalus, assembly GCA_036785185.1. Classification (NCBI taxonomy): domain Eukaryota; kingdom Metazoa; phylum Chordata; class Actinopteri; order Gobiiformes; family Gobiidae; genus Paratrypauchen; species Paratrypauchen microcephalus. The sequence goes on from JAVJIX010000166.1 coordinate 385,069, forward strand.
TGCCCAAGAAGACAGGCGGATTTCGTCCCATTCTAGATCTACGGGGACTCAATCGTTTCATGAAGGTCTTGCCGTTCCATATGCTCACCACAGCAGAGGTTCTCCAAACCGTTGCAGTGGGGGAATGGTTCACTTCTGTAGACCTCAAAGATGCATACTTCCATGTGCCTATCGCTCCACAACACCGGAGATTTCTCAGGTTTGCTTATCGGGGTCGTCATTGGCAATTCCGGGTTCTCCCTTTTGGGCTCTCCCTCTCTCCGAGGGTGTTCACCCGATGCGTGAAGGCGGCCCTTGCTCCGTTACAAGCCGCTGGACTAAAGATATTGCCTTATCTGGACGATTGGCTGATTTGCGCCCCATCCAAAGTGTGTGTGAAGCAGGACACCGATTGCCTGCTTGCACATGTGGCCCGGTTGGGCTTCACGGTGAATATGGAGAAGAGCAACCTGACGCCAACTCAGGCAGCAACTTTTCTTGGCCTGGACTTGGACACTGTGACAATGAAGGCTCGCCCGTCCCTACGTCGCAGAGACGATATTCAAGCTTTGGTCTCTCGCTTCAAACTGGGCAGTCTGCATCCATTTGTCAGCTTTCTTCAGCTTGTGGGAAAGCTGACTTCTGTCACACGAGTTGTGCCTCTCGGCCTGCTGTCACTGCGTCCGCTGCAAATGTGGCTGAACAGTTTTCATCTGGACCCTGCAAGGGATCGACGACGGATGCTCAGAGTGACGTGGCAGTGCTCCCGTGCACTGACCCCATGGAGGGACGGGGTTTTTTTGTCACAAGGGGTCCACATGGGTGTGGTGGTGTGTCGCAGGGAGGTGGTCACCACAGATGCCTGCCTCACAGGATGGGGTGCTGTATGGCAGCACAGGACAGCTCAAGGGGTTTGGTCTGCCAGAGATCGCTTAGACCACATAAATGTCTTGGAGTTGCGTGCTGTCCATTTCGCTCTCAGGAGCTTTCTGTCACACCTGAGAGGGAAACACGTTCTTATTCGGTCGGACAACACTTCGACTGTTTATCACATAAACCATCAGGGGGGTGTCAGATCAGCACGACTTCTCGGGGTTGCTCGAGATCTGTTAACATGGGCTGCGTCTCATCTGTCCACGCTGCGAGCAATGTATTTACCGGGAGACGGAAATCAAGTGGCGGATTATCTCTCCCGGAGGGAACCTTCTCCAGGGGAATGGCGTCTTCACCCGGAGGAGGTGCACAGGATCTGGACCCTTTTTGGGCAGGCGGAGGTAGATCTGTTTGCCTCAAAAGAGTCGACTCACTGTCCCCTGTGGTTCTCCCTCGTGAGGGAACCAGGTTCTCTGGGACAGGATGCACTGGCACACACTTGGCCCCAGTGCCTCCTCTACGCTTTTCCCCCTCTTCGTCTGATTTGGCCAACCCTACAGAGGGTTCTCCGGGAAGGCCACAGACTGTTGCTGGTCGCACCATACTGGCCAGCACGACCATGGTTCCCATTGCTGTACAGTCTGTGTTGCGGTCTCCCATGGCGTCTTCCGGCCAGGAGAGATCTGCTGTCTCAGTTGGGGGGCCAAGTGTGGCATCCGAGGCCCCATCGACTCCAACTGTGGGTATGGCCATTGGCAGGCCCGAGCTGCAGCTGATCGGTCTCACCGATCCTGTTCGGCAAACGCTGTTGAATGCCAGAGCGGCTTCCACTCGTCAGCAGTATGAGAACAGGTGGAAGTTGTTTTCTCACTGGTGCTCTGCCCGCGGTGAGGATCCTGTGTCTTGTTCGGTGCCTATTATCCTGGAGTTCCTCCAGTCTCTCCTGGATAATGGACGGTCTCCATCCACTCTCAAGGTGTATGTTGCTGCTATATCCTGCCATCATGGTTTGGTTGGAAGCTGTACAGTTGGGGGCCATAACTTAGTTTCTCTTTTTTTCTACGGGGTGCTCGCAGATTGCGCCCACCAACTATACCACGGGCTCCAATGTGGGACTTGCCATTGGTCCTGGAGTCTCTATGTGGCCCTCCATTTGAGCCTTTGGCACAGGCGGACCTCAAGTGGCTTTCATGTAAAACTGCTTTTTTACTGGCTATTGTGTCAGCGAAACGGGTCAGTGAGTTACATGCCCTTTCTGTCAGCCCTTCCTGTCTCAGGTGGAGTCCGGATGGTTCTGGTGTCACTCTGTGGCCAAACACAGCGTTCATGCCGAAGGTGTTGCCCCGGTCTCATTGTAACGAGCCTTTGGGCTTGGCTCGGTTTGAGCCCCCGCTTGGTGAGGACGGGGACAAGCTACAGTTGTTGTGCCCGGTCCGGGCACTGAAGGTCTATGTCTCAGTCACAGCAGGTATGAGGCGTTCAGACCAGCTGTTTGTGTGCTATGGGGGTACTAGGAAGGGCTGTCCTCTTTCCAGACACCGCCTTTCACACTGGGTCGTTGAGACCATTCACCATGCCTACAGCATTGCAGGTCGCGACCCTCCATCTGGTGTGAGGGCCCATTCTACTAGAGGCGTCTCCACTTCATGGAGAGGGGTCCCTTTGGAGACAATATGTGCTGCTGCATCTTGGGCTTCACCAAGCACATTTGCCAGATTCTACAACGTCAATGTGATCTCTCCTCATCCTCTTGGCGTGGTTCTTCATGAATCTCTGGGCCCCTCTCAGTGAGGTATGTGCTCAGGATTCTTCGTGACATAGCTGGTATTAGTCATTCAGTGCTTTCAGCACCGCCCTCTGGCGGTCAGGAGGGATGAAATAGAACGATAGTTACGTATGTAACTACGGTTCTATGAATCCCGGATGACCGCCAGAGATTCTCTGTCACTCAGGATCCTTGCGTTTCCGCGAGAAGATTCTGAAGGAACAGAGTCACGGATGACGAGGGACTATATTACCTCCGGGGCGTCATCCTGGGTCACAGGTGTGACTCATTTGGTATTACTACTCGAACTGCGCATGTGCGAAGGGAACATTCAGTGCTTTCAGCACCGCCCTCTGGCGGTCATCCGGGATTCATAGAACCGTAGTTACATACGTAACTATCGTTTGCATGTGGTAGTTGTGGGACCTGTCCCATTTCGCCGATGCCCATGCGGTCCGCAGAGTGCCCTTAAAACCACACTCCCAACTGTGCACACTGAGAAGTGTGTTTGCGTCTCTGTGCTCATGTTACTTTTACCTGAGGACGTCCGGCGCGCTGCCCCCGAGTGTCCGCGGCCGGGGCAGGTCCGGGGGCAGGTCCGGGGGCAGGTCCGGGGGCAGGGGCTGATGGGATTGGAGGGAGGAGGGGGGGGAGCAGAGGGAGTCTCGGGGGCTCAGGGGGTCACTGGAGTCATAGTCACTGTCTGTGGGTAAGAAGACCTCAGACGAACAGTCTTCATCAGAACACAGCTGAGAGTCTGAAAGAGAAAAGAGAAAAGAGAGGGGGTTAGAGAGAGAGGGAAGAAGAGAGAGAGTCATCTGAGAGTCTGAAAGAGAGAAAAGAGAAAATAGGGGTTCGAGAGAGGGAGAGGGAGAAGGAGAGAGAGGGAGAGAGAAAAGAGAGGGGGTTAGAGAGAGAGAAGGAGAGAGAGAGAGAGAGGGAGAGAGAGAAAGAGGGGGGTTAGAGAGGGAAGAAGAGAGAGAGAGGGAAGAGAGAGTCTGAAAGAGAGTCTGAAAGAGAAAAGAGAGGGGGCTAGAGAGAGAAGGAGAGAGACAAAGAGAGGGAGAGGCATCTGAGAGTCTGAAAGAGAAAAGAGAGAAAAGAGAGGGGGTTAGAGAGGGAGGGAGAGAGACAAAGAGAGAGAGAGAGAGAGACATCTGAGAGTCTGAAAGAGAGAAAAGAGAGGGGGTTAAGAGAGAAGGAGAGAGACAAAGAGAGAGAGAGAGAGAAAAGAGAGGGGGTTAGAGAGAGAGAGGCACCTGAGAGTCTGAAAGAGAGAAAAGAGAAAAGAGAGGGGGTTAGAGAGGGAGAAGAAAGAGGGAGGGAAGAGAGAGAGAGAGAGAGGGAGGGGAGAGAGGGAAAGAAGAGAGAGAGAAGAGAGAGGGAGAGAGGCGTCTGAGGACAGCTGAGAATCTGATAGAGAAAGAGCAGAGCAGGGCTAGAGAAAATGGAGAGAGAAAGAGAGAGGAAAGAGTGAGAGGGAAGAGACAGAAGAGAGAGAGAGGAGACATGAAGGGAGAAGTGGCATTTACCATTCAAAAGATTTAATAATTGTTTTAATTGTTAGTTGCTATGGTAACCGTGGTACTGCAGCAGTCAGGATGAGAGCAAACATTTTTAAACTAAAGTCAGTTTTGTTTGGATGTTTCGGGGTGACCCCTGAGGAGGACTCACCGCTGCCCGCCGGCCTCCTCCTCCTGAGCTCCGGGGAGGGCGACGGCGTGGGGAGGTAGTCCATGTTGGAGGAGGTGGAGTCGCTCTTCTGCGTCTGATGCGTCTCTGTGTGGGAGGGCATCAGGGCTAACAGAGGGACGCCTCCTCTGGGCTGTTTGTACCGAGCGAACTGCAGAGCGTCTGTGAGCCACCGAAGGTCTCTCCTCATCTCGTCCAACTGCTGCCAAGACAACGGTCAGACGCACGGTCAGACAACGGTCAGATGCACGGTCAGACACACAGTCAGTGCTCTGCTCCATCTGACCCTCTGCTCCTCTGACCCTCTGCTCCATCTGACCCTCTCCTCCTCTGACCCTCTCCTCCTCTGACCCTCTGCTCCTCTGACCCTCTGCTCCTCTGACCCTCTGCTCCTCTGACCCTCTCCTCCTCTGACCCTCTCCTCCTCTGATCCTCTGCTCCTCTGACCCTCTGCTCCATCTGACCCTCTGCTCCTCTGACCCTCTGCTCCTCTGACCCTCTGCTCCTCTGACCCTCTGCTCCTCTGACCCTCTGCTCCTCTGACCCTTGTTTTCTCCCTTATCTCCTGCTGTGTCTGTGCTTTTCTCTTGTTTTTGTCCATATTTCTCTCCAGATTTTCCTATTCTAAATCAGTGTTTCCCAACCTTTTGTGTCTTGTGTTCCGCCTGAGCGTTTCTGTCACACCTCGAGTACCCCTCACTCATACGTGTTGATAATTCTCCTAAAGTCGAACGTGACACAATGGATTATTAAATGAAAATCATTTTATTTCATCTCCTTAATTTGAAAATTTTATTCTCAGGCATGTTCTCTCTTTTCTTTAAAGGGACAGTGTGTAAGATTTTTACCCGTTAATTACCGAAATTGAAGATACCCATTCAAAAATACATTGTTTTCCAAGCCTTTTCACTTCCATCATGAAATCAAAGTATTCTGTTGGACTTAGATATACCTGCATAAAAGGGGGATCTTCCCCATGTGGAGGCAGCCATTTTAACTACGAGCGCCGCAGAAGGACATACTGTATTTTGGGCTCCGCCGTTTGCCGTTTTCTTTATAGCTGTCGGCACTGGCCCGTGGATTTCACACGAGATAGTACGCGTTTGGATAAACAACGACAAGTATGTTGCCGGATCACACTTACTCCGCACATACATCGCAGGAGCAAGCACCTTCATCTAAGAGGAAAAGAAGAAGGACGTAGTACCTACCGCGGTTCGTGCGCAGCTGCCGGTGAACCACCTGCCGAGCTGTCTGCGTTACGTCGCGCTCGGGTGACCCTCGAGGTCTGCCGTAGCTAGAACCGGAATTGCAATACCCACCATCCACCAATGCGCTACCAATCCTACACACTGTCCCTTTAACTCAAATTTACTCAAATTAGAATGAAATTAAAAAAAAAAATCTCCTCCTGTGCCTGGCAGCAACACTGCCGAGCACCCCCTGCAGTGTGCTCGCGTACCCCTAGGGGTACTTGTCCCCCTGGTTGGGAAAAACTGTTCTAAATTATGGAATTGAAGCTGGTCCCTCAACGCAATTGACTTTTTTTTTCCACAAAGAAATGTGGGTTTGTGGGAGCCGACCGGAACTATTTACTATGACTTTGGATTTTTGATGGCAGGACATCTGAATTGGCCTGGGGGATGTTTTCTGATCCATCTGAGAATTGGAATGCCGGCAGCGAACAAAGAGCCCCCGAGCTGTCGGCTTTCATTTTACACCACAGTGGAGCCGCTGAAGACCAGGGAAGGTCTACATCAGAAGGAGACACAGATTGAACTGTACCATCTCCAATCTGTGGATACCCGAATACCTGCGTGACGTTGGCCCCCCATCAAACGCACACCTACACAAAAACTATGTCAATCGTTTGTGCTTCGTTTGTGCTGTTCTGTGCTGCAAAAAGTTTAGTTTGTGCTGCTTTAGTTTTCGAGGGGGGGGGGCTGGCTGACCCCAATTTGACCTATAAAAGAATATATATCTCAAAAACTAAAGCAGCACAAACAAAACTTTTTGCAGCACAGAACAGCACAAGCGAAGCACAAACGATTGACATAGTTTTTGTGTAGGTGTGCGTTTGATGGGGGGCCAACTTCACGCAGGTTACCCGAATCACACTCAGATACTATCATGAATATGGTTGTGGAACTGTGCGAAACAAGCGGCTCAGTCCACAATGATCTACTCTCCAGGAGGGAGGACTGGAGACTCTCACGGCCCGGCTTGGTGACATGAAGTTGGGGACTTTGCAGAACCAGGTCTCGGACCAATTGCCCGTTCGTCTGAGTTCTAAAGTGTATGGATTATGTGCATTTTTCCCTAATTAATTATTCTTCCAGCATCTCTGCGACAACGGGACCCTTTGTTTTTTGACTCTGTTCTCTCGCACTCAACAGTCCCAAAGTCACAGCTGCGATAACAACGGCTCATGTGATATCAAAAGGACATAACATAAATCGGCTAGAACACGATGACATGTATTTATAAAAACACTCTCCCCTCTCACACAGTCATCCACCTCAGTTTGTCAATAATATATTTCTCTGTTTTCCATCTCTAATTGTATTTCCAAGCAAAAAAAGACCTCAGTGTTTACTGTTCCACTGTATGACGTCATGTGTTGGTGACTACTGTGATTGTATCTGCATTTTCTGTTCATGTTCTTGTATCGCTGAGGAGAGGCGGGATGTTAGCGCCCCCATGTCATTTCCAAGTCTTCTCGTTGTTTACAATGACAAATAAACGCTTCCATCGTCTGTACCTGTATGTAGTCGAGGACGGTCTGGTGTCTCTGCTTGGCGGTGGACACCTCAGTATCTGTGATGGCTTCTCTCAGAGCTTGTTGAGTGATGAGAGAGTCCAGGTCGAGCAGAGAGGAGAGCCGGCAGTACAGACTGATCAGACGCTCCTTATACGAGCACAGGTGAACTGTGAGGGAGACAAATGATCCTATTTTAATATTTGACATCGAAACTGGTACTATCATGGGACTAAACCAGGTTTTTCTGAGGTCTTATCTAGGATCTAACCAGGGTCTAACCAGGACTAAATCAGGACTAAACCAGGGCTAAACCAGGACTGAACCAGGGCTAAACCAAGACTAAACCAGGACTAAACCAGGGCTAAACCAGGACTAAACCAGGACTGAACCAGGGCTAAACCAGGACTAAACCAGGACTAAACCAGGGCTAAACCAGGACTAAACCAGGACTGAACCAGGGCTAAACCAGGACTAAACCAGGACTAAACCAGGGCTAAACCAGGGCTAAACCAGGACTAAACCAGGACTAAACCAGGGCTAAACCAGGACTAAACCAGGGCTAAACCAGGTCTGAACCATGACTGAATCAGGGCTAAACCAGGACTAAACCAGGACTAAACAACGACTAACCCAGGACTAAACCAGGACTAAACTAGGACTAAACTAAGACTAAACTAAGACTAAACTAGGACTGAACCAGGACTGAACCAGGACTAAACTAGGACTAAACCAGGACTGAACCAGGACTAAATCAGGACTGAACCGGGGCTAAACCAGGACTAACCTAGGACTAAACCACTGCTAAACCAGGACTAAACCAGGACTAAACCACAACTGAACCAGGACTAAACTAGGACTAAACCACTGCTAAACCAGGACTAAACCAGGACTAAACCACAACTGAACCAGGACTAAACCAGGACTAAACAAGGGCTAAACCAGGACTAAACCAGGACTAAACCAGGACTAAACCAGGACTAAACTAGGACTAAACCAGGACTGAACCAGGACTAAACCAGGACTAAACCAGGGCTAAATCAGGGCTAAATCAGGGCTAAATCAGGACTAAATCAAGACTGAACCAGGACTGAACCAGGGCTAAACCAGGGCTAAACCAGGACTAAACCAGGACTGAACCAAGACTGAACCAGGACTAAACCAGGACAAAACCAGGACTGAACCAGGACTGAACCAGGACTGAACCAGGACTAAACCAGGACTAAACCAGGGCTAAACCAGGACTAAACCAGGACTAAACCAGGGCTAAACCAGGACTAAACCAGGGCTAAACCAGGTCTGAACCATGACTGAATCAGGGCTAAACCAGGACTAAACAACAACTAACCCAGGACTAAACCAGGACTAAACCAGGACTAAACTAGGACTAAACTAAGACTAAACTAGGACTGAACCTAGGCCTGTCACGATATTCAATAAGTCGATTAATCGTCCGATAAGTTTTTACAAGCTCGATCACTTTTTTGGCCACGATAAGTCACGATAAGTCCAAAAAAAAAAAAAAACCTCGAAAAAAACAATGCTCGTCGTCAATCATCCCCTTTCCCAAATGCTCGTCGTCATCACCCCCTTTCCCAATGGAATGAAAGTTGGTGCACTGTCATTAAGTTTCGTCTTCCCAGAAAAAAATGTTTATGTTGCCCCGGTGACATTGGCGCCTTTTTAGAGATAAGTGTTTTTCGGCGCGAGCTCTAGCAGCAGCAAGGAAGCATCGACTGCACGTAAAGTCAGATATCAGCAGCAAACGGAGGAACCAATGATATGGTCGGTGGGAAGAAGTGAGTAGGCTAAATCAAAGAAAAGAATGGAATTGGTGGCAAAGAAAACAGCTAAAGCTCCGGTGTGGGACTATTTTGGGTTCCAACCTGACGAGAAGGGTGAACCACTGAATCTCTGCGAGCCAATATGCCGCATGTGTAGCAAGCCGGTGCTGTCGAAGGCAAGCACTACATCAAACATGATAATGCACCTAAAATACAACCACCCGGCGCAATTTTCCGAGCTGGGCAAAAAAACCCCCAACTCCATCAACATCAACGGCAGCATCATCACAGCAGAGCACAATCACAGCCCTTTTCAGTCGGCAAACTAAATACAAGCAGGACAGTGCGAAATGGTCCCAACTGACTGACAACGTTGTGTGTCTACTGGCGAAAGAGATGCTTCCGTTTAACTTGATCGAGAAGCCAGCATTCCGAAAGATGTTACGTTCGTTCGATAGCCAGTACGAACCACCGTCTCGTAATTATGTATCACAGACGGCGATCCCGAGGTTGTACAACACAATGAAAAGCGAAATGCTCAAGGAACTGCAAGATATTGCGTTCTTCTCCGCCACCACTGATATGTGGTCAAGCTCCAACATGACACCGTACATGAGCCTGACCATCCACTATATCGCGGCAGACTGGACCCTGCGTACCAAATGTCTGGAAACCAGATATGTCCCAGAGAACCATACAGCAGACACCCTCGCAGAAAATTTGAAAGCTGCTTTGGCTGAGTGGGCGCTGGATGAGGATAAACTGGCATGCATCACCACAGACAACGGCGCGAATATTGTGGCTGCAGTCAGAAATGTGGGATGGCAATGGCTTAATTGCTTTGGCCACAACCTCCACCTTGCGGTGTCCCATGGCCTTGATGTGGACAGAGAACGCATAGCCCGTGCCATAGGGCTGTGCAAAAGCCTGGTTAGGGTATTCAACCTAAGCTGGATCAAGAAGAGGGACCTGAAAAAGGCACAAATTGAGGGAAATCTCCCCCAACACAGCCTAGTACTGGTGAGATATGTTTAATTATTTTCTATTTAAAATAATAATTATTATTATTATTAACTAAACACTTTTTAAGGAAATCATTTTTTGGCATTGGCTTGTAGTAGACACAGAATAATAACAAGGATTGATAAGTAATACTAAGTGTAACATGCTGAGAAATTTGAGCTGCCCATCTGTAGGCCGTGTGTGTAGAGAGAGAGAGAGAGAGAGAGAGAGAGAGAGAGATGTTTAATTACTGCTAGGTAATTGTGTTTAAATTGCAGAATTGCATGTTACATGATTACAATGCAAACACATTACAGCAAACATTATATCATATTATACATTATGTATATCTAATATGTGTATAAAATATATTTATTGACATGCTGCAACTCTCATTGACACAGCCTAATTTAAACAGCCTTTTTGTAGACCCTAGCATATAAAACTACTACACAACATACAAATCTGATCATGATAATGGAAATGTACAGTAGTGTTTCTTTAAGAATGCTGACTGTTTAACAAGAGCAATATGATCTTTTCCACAGGATGTTGCCACACGATGGGGCAGTAAGCAGAAGATGGTGGCGCGGGTACTGGAGCAACTCCCTGCCATAAGACGTGTCCTGGTCGAAGACAGAAAACACAGCAACCTCACCCCAGCCTGGCAAGATGTTTCTGTGTTGGAGTCCATCAACGCAGCAATGAAGCCATTGGTGGACTTAACAGACATCCTCTCAGGGGAAAAATATGTTACAGTGTCATCAGTTAAGCCTGTGCTGGAGCTGATTAAAGGTGATCTTCTCTCCCAAGACCCAGCTGACACAGCACTGACAGCCAGTATAAAAGAACAAATGTGCAAGACACTGGCTGACAAATACAGATCCCCTGCAATCCAAGGCCTATTGAGGAAAGCCACCATTCTGGACCCCAGGTATCGTGGCAGCATGGAGGAAGAAGAGGCATTAGAAGATCTGAAACTTCAGCTGGTGCAAGAGCAACTGGACTTAAAAGAGCCAGATGGAAATGGCCAAGGTGCTAGTGGTGAGAGCTGCAGCAGTGCTGATGGAGGGAAGGCGGATGAACCCACTGCTGCCCCCGCAGCCCCCCCACCTGCTAAGAAGAAGAGGCTGAGTGACCTCCTTCAAAACAGGAGAGTTCAACTCTCAGGTTGTCAGGTCCAGGCTGCATCAAGGAGAGTACAGGTGGATGCAGAGCTAACCAGGTACCTACAAGAGGAGGTACTTGATACATCCTCTGATCCCTTGTTGTGGTGGCGTGAAAACGAAAAAAGATTCCCTCTTCTGGCCACCTTAGCGAAGAAATTCATGTGCATTTGTGCAACAAGCTGCAGCTCAGAGCGCATGTTCAGTACAGCTGGCAACATTGTTACACCTCAAAGAGTGTGCCTTAAGCCACACAAAGTTAACCAGTTGGTGTTTCTTGCTCGCAATCTGCCTGATGAGTAAAACAAGATTTAAAAGACATTCTTCATTGTTATTTTAATAAAACTACATTTATTGATATTTGAAAGGGTGTGTCTGCATTTTTTTATTGCATTTTTATCCAATTTTTTATCATTGTAATTATATTATTTGAAAGTTGCGAGAAATTCAATATTATCGATTATCGACAATAATTTCTTGGCCAACTTATCGTCCAGCAAAATTTGTTATCGTGACAGGCCTAACTGAACCAGGACTGAACCAGGACTAAACTAGGACTAAACCAGGACTAAACCAGGACTGAACCAGGACTGAACCAGGACTAAACCAGGACTAAACCAGGACTGAACCAGGGCTAAACCAGGACTGAACCAGGACTAAACCAGGGCTAAACCAGGGCTAAATCAGGGCTGAACCAGGACTAAACCAGGGCTAAACCAGGACTGAACCAGGACTAAACCAGGGCTAAATCAGGGCTGAACCAGGACTAAACCAGGACTGAACCAGGGGTAAACCAGGACTAAACTAGGACTAAACCAGGGCTAAACCAGGACTAAACCAGGGCTAAACCAGGACTGAACCAGGACTAAATCAGGACTAAACCAGGACTAAACTAGGACTAAACCAGGACTGAACCAGGGCTAAACTAGGACTGAACCAGGACTGAACCAGGACTAAACCAGGGCTAAACCAGGGCTAAACCAGGACTAAACCAGGACTAAACTAGGACTGAACCAGGACTAAACCAGGACTGAACCAGGACTGAACCAGGACTAAACCTGGGCTAAATCAGGACTAAACCAGGACTAAACCAGGACTAAACCAGGACTAAACCAGGACTGAACCAGGACTAAACCAGGACTAAACCAGGACTAAACTAGGACTAAACTAGGACTGAACCAAGACTGAACCAGGACTAAACCAGGGCTAAACCAGGGCTAAATCAGGACTGAACCAGGACTAAACCAGGACTAAACCAGGGCTAAACTAGGACTAAACTAGGACTAAACCAGAACTAAACCAGGACTAAACCAGGGCTAAATCAGGACTAAACCAGGACTAAACTAGGACTAAACTAGGACTAAGCCAGGACTGAACCAGGACTAAACCAGGGCTAAACCAGGGCTAAACCAG
>JAVJIX010000166.1:405000-435000 GCA_036785185.1 Paratrypauchen microcephalus
TTCAGTCTGCTGCCATCAGGAAGGAGACTGAGGAGCCTCAGGGCCAAGACCAGCAGACTGAAAGACAGATTCATCCACCAAGCTGTCAGGATGCTCAACTCTCTCCCAATCACACTGCTGCTGAAATTACACTCGCAATGCTGCTTAAATTACACTGACACTGCTGCTTAAATGACACTGATGCTTAAATGACATTGACACTGATGCTTAAATGACATTGACACTGCTGCTTAAATGACACTGGAACTGCTGCTTAAATGGCACTGCTGCTTAAATGACAATGATACTGCTGCTTAAATGACAATGATACTGCTGCTTAAATGACACTTGCACTGCTGCTTAAATGACACTGCTGCTTAAATGACACTGACACTGCTGCTTAAATGACGCTGACACTGCTGCTTAAATGACACTGCTGCTTAAATGACACAGCTGCTTAAATGACACCGACACTGTAGCTTAATTGACACAGCTGCTTAAATGACACAGCTGCTTAATGACAATGCTGCTTAAATGACAATGCTGCTTAAATGACACTGACACTGCTGCTTAAATGACAATGATACTGCTGCTTAAATGACACTGACACAGCTGCTTAAATGACACAGCTGCTTAAATGACAATGCTGCTTAAATGACAATCCTGCTTAAATGACTCTGACACTGCTGCTTAAATGACACTGCTGCTTAAATGACACTGCTGCATAAATGACACTAACACTGCTGCTTAAATGACACATTTGAGCTTTATTCCGCTCCACATTGTGTGTTTTACTTATTTGTATTATACACAAGCCTTTTGAACTTTTGCTACGGGTATATGTGATGTTTTAGTCATAGTAGTAGCAGTAGTAGTAGTAGTAGTAGTAGTAGTAGCAGTAGTAGTAGCAGTAGTAGCAGTAGTAGTTATACTTTTTGCTACGGGTATATGTGATGTTTTAGTCATGATGTTTATTGTCTTGTTTGTCACATGTTTTATGTTCACTGTGGGCCTAGGGGGCGCTGCAATTTCAAATCCTGTGTGTGCGACGTGTACATATGGTTTTTGACAATAAAGCTGATTTTTAACTTTGACAGTTGCAGTAGTATTGGTAGTAGTATTTGCAGTAGTAGTAGTAGTACCTGCATGTGCGCGGCTGCTGTGAGCATCTTGTGTCTGGTTTGCAGGGTGGAGGAGGACGACATGGACACGGACATGCTCTGCCTGAGCCACCGCACGTCCTCCCACATACACGACAGCTACAGGAAATAACACACAAAAAAACATTAAATATCACACTACGGCTGTTCTACATGTAGCTCTACAGAACACGTTTAAATGTAATGGTGCGGTATATTTCCTGGGATGTACAGAACACGTTTAAATGTAATGGTGCGGTATATTTCCTGGGATGTACAGAACACGTTTAAATGTAATGGTGCGGTATATTTCCTGGGATGTACAGAACACGTTTAAATGTAATGGTGCGGTATATTTCCTGGGATGTACAGAACACGTTTAAATGTAATGGTGCGGTATATTTCCTGGGATGTACAGAACACGTTTAAATGTAATGGTGCGGTATATTTCCTGGGATGTACAGAACACGTTTAAATGTAATGGTGCGGTATATTTCCTGGGATGTACAGAACACGTTTAAATGTAATGGTGCGGTATATTTCCTGGGATGTACAGAACACGTTTAAATGTAATGGTGCGGTATATTTCCTGGGATGTACAGAACACGTTTAAATGTAGTAGTAGTAGTAGTAGTAGTAATTTATTTCGAGCATATGATACTTGTAGTGCACAGAAAATGTACAGTGTCATACAATTTAAATAAACAACAAAAAAGAACATAAAAAAGAATATATAGACACAAATACGTTTGTTTTTGTTTTTTTTTCATATATGTACATGCCCGAAAAGGAGTGGGTAGAAGTAAAACTTATTAAATCCCACCCCTTCTCCCAAAGTTAGTAGTGATCCTTATTTTTGTGTTTTTACAGTTAACCGGTGACAGTGGTTGGCTGCCAATACTTGTACAGTGTAAAGCAATTACAATAAGACAGGGAAAAAAAATAAGAAAGAAAAAAAATCTATATTATCTTATTGATATCTTATTAGTATCATCATCATCGGCATCATTTTGCTCTTATGTTTTACCTCTGGTTATCACTATTTATGTAATTTCTTAAAGTGTTACTTATTATATCTGCATGAAAATTATGTTTATTGGAAGTATTGGTGCTGATGGTATTAAAACTTAATGTGAAGTTGTGTTGTTGCTGTATGTGATGCATTAAAAGTGGCAAGGTGTTTTTGTGAACCTGCTGCCAGAGAGGGGCTGCCCCCGGAAATGTAATGGTGTGGTATATTTCCTGGGATGTACAGAACACGTTTAAATGTAATGGTGCGGTATATTTCCTGGGATCTACAGAACACGTTTAAATGTAATGGTGCGGTATATTTCCTGGGATGTACAGAACACGTTTAAATGTAATGATGCGGTATATTTCCTGGGATCTACAGAACACGTTTAAATGTAATGGTGCGGTATATTTCCTGGGATCTACAGAACACGTTTAAATGTAATGGTGCGGTATATTTCCTGGGATGTACAGAACACGTTTAAATGTAATGGTGCGGTATATTTCCTGGGATGTACAGAACACGTTTAAATGTAATGGTGCGGTATATTTCCTGGGATCTACAGAACACGTTTAAATGTAATGGTGCGGTATATTTCCTGGGATGTACAGAACACGTTTAAATGTAATGATGCGGTATATTTCCTGGGATCGCGGTGAAATCTCTTGGTTTTTTGGTGAAAGTGCTCAGACCTTGGTGAACCAGAGGAAGTCCTGCATGAGGGAGCTGCCGAAGCAGTCGTCCACCTCCACGATGGGGATGTGGTCCTCAGGCGTGAGGAGCAGACAGTCTCTGTGGTACAAAACCGTGGCCAGGTACACACCCCTGGAATAAACAACACAATGTACAGGTAAAAATATATATACTACTACTACTACTACTACTACTACTACTACTACTACTACTACTACTGCTACTGCTGCACCTGTGGTACAAAACAGGTACACGCCATACCACAATGTACACATGTAAGAAGAATCCTTTAGAAGTGTGTATACTATTGTGTACTACTACTACTCTGTTAATACTACTACTACTATACTAATACTACTACTCTTACTACAACTGTGGCACTGTGAGAATACTGCTATTAGTATTACTACTACTACTACCGTTACTACTACTACAAACATATACATGAATACACATTTCTGTCTTAACCAGGACCAGCGGAGTTAAATAAAACTTTATTTTCTTTCTATTTGTAATGTGCACTTTGGGAAGGCTTTGGTTTATGGAATGTGAAACAGAAATAAAGTGAGAATACAGAAATAAAAATAAAGTGAGAATATAGAAATAAAAATAAGGTGAAAATATAGAAATAAAAATAAAGTGAAAATATAGAAATAAAAATAAAGTGAGAATATAGAAATAAAAATAAGGTGAAAATATAGAAATAAAAATAAAGTGAGAATATAGAAGTAAAAATAAGGTGAAAATATAGAAATAAAAATAAAGTGAAAATATAGAAATAAAAATAAAGTGAGAATATAGAAATAAAAATAAGGTGAAAATATAGAAATAAAAATAAGGTGAAAATATAGAAATAAAAATAAAGTGAGAATATAGAAATAAAAATAAAGTGAGAATATAGAAATAAAAATAAAGTGAGAATATAGAAATAGAAATAAAGTGAAAATATAGAAATAAAAATAAAGTGAGAATATAGAAATAAAAATAAAGTGAGAATATAGAAATAAAAATAAAGTGAGAATATAGAAATAAAAATAAAGTGAGAATATAGAAATAAAAATAAAGTGAGAATATAGAAATAGAAATAAAGTGAAAATATAGAAATAAAAATAAAGTGAGAATATAGAAATAGAAATAAAGTGAAAATATAGAAATAAAAATAAATTGAGAATATAGAAATAGAAATAAAGTGAAAATATAGAAATAGAAATAAAGTGGATTGTCCCGCCCACACAGACGATTGGTCAGCCTCTGCTGTGAGTGACAGGTGAGCCGTTTACATTACGACATATTTAATGCCAAACCGTGGAACATTTTAATCTGAATTTGAACTGGTTTCAGAACATGTTTGTGGACGTCTAAAGGGTCAGCAGAGCCCGTGGAGACACAGGGAGAAGTGAAAACTACAGGGAGCACATTTTCTCTACAAGACAGAATATTTGGTTGTTTGCAGAGGTTTAAATAATCCTTGTGTTTGTGGTGCTGAACAGAGCCCACGCTGCGGCGAAGTAACGAGGCGGTTCGTGTATTCAGTTCACATTCTGACCTTTTGAGCGTCTTGATGAACTTGTTGGAGTTGAACAGATGTTTTAAGCTCCTCGACACGGACTGCTTCCTGCTCGGGTTCTGCAGCTTGGACGGGTCTGAAACATGAGAAAAATAACACGTTCTCTTGGTAAATCCAGCTTAAACGGAGTCTTGTTTATCTGCGGTGTGAGTCGAGTCCTTCGCTTGGACCTTTGTGCTCTTCAGATGGAAACAGAAACAGAAAGAGCGCGATGAAAGAAACCTGCTCTGACCTGAGCTTTACAAACGAGAGAAATGAGTCTGAGAGAAGCGGTCAGGCTTTTGTGCAGCGCTCACAACTCATTCAACTCCACCATCTGAACTAGAGATCGGCCAATATGTTTTTGTCCATTTAGAATCCAGCTGATTTGGATTATTTTCCCCAAATCAAATAATGTGAAATAACTACAAACTCATCCACAGCCTTTTCTGCAAACTGGATAAGTGCAGAACTCTTTGCAGTTAAGTGTTTAGACCAGGAGGGGGGCAATTATTTTTCCCCAGGGGCCAAATGAGAAGCAGAAAATATTGTGGAGGGCCAAAAGTTTGAAGTCGACTCTGGTTATTAATTTTATTTCTCCGTTGAAATCAGTAAATGTCGTTGTTTACAGAAGCTGTAAGTTCTGTGTTATTATTAAGTCATGAGAGAGTGACGTTTTACAAACACTTTATTCAGTAAAATAATTCAAAACAATGTTAAACGTGAAACATTTGTAACTCTTTTTCAGTCACATTAACCCCACAATATTTTCTGAGTTTAACTTTCTTAACTTTGTATTAAGACACCACAATGTCTTTGCCAAATAATATAACACAAGACCAACTGCCAAACTGTGTAGAAAAAGTCAAAGTTGCATGTTTTAGTGTTTTTTTTTTTCTTGATCAGTGAGAGAAATGTCGCCTCTGTTGAGCTTTAACAAGTGCATCAGAGTCAGGTTTATGTTTGAGGTGGAGATGTGAAGTCCCACAGATGATCATCAGGACAAATACTTTATGTACAATTCTGAATGTAGTTTTTATTTTCTTAATTCCAAACAACCTTTCGCCGGGTCTGGCTTAGACAACACTTTAGTCAGAGTAGTACTAGTAGTAGTAGCAGTAGCAGTAGTAGTAGTAGCAGTAGCAGTACTAGTAGCAGTAGTAGTAGTAGTAGCAGTAGTAGTAGTAGTAGCAGTAGCAGTAGTAGTAGCAGTAGTAGTAGTAGTAGTACTTCTCACCTCCAGAGCAGTACTGCGTGTGTGTATCTCGGACTTGCTGCAGCAGTTTCTCCATGGCCTCAATCTGACCTCTGCGTTTGGGCTCTCGACCGTCGCACTCTCTCCAGTCTGAAATACACCAGAGTCATCTTCTGACCATCTGACCCTCTGACGTTCTGCTCCTCTGACCTTCTGCTCCTCTGCCCCTCTCCTCCTCTAACCCTCTCCTCCTCTGACCCTCTCCTCCTCTGACCCTCTCCTCCTCTGACCTTCTGACCCTCTGCTCCTCTGACGTTCTGCTCCTCTGACCCTCTGCTCCTCTGACCCTCTGCTCCTCTGACCATCTGCTCCTCTGCTCTTCTGCTCCTCTGACGTTCTGCTCCTCTGACCCTCTCCTCCTCTGACCCTCTGCTCCTCTGCTCCTCTGCTCCTCTGACGTTCTGCTCCTCTGACCCTCTCCTCCTCTGACCCTCTGCTCCTCTGACCCTCTGCTCCTCTGACCCTCTGCTCCTCTGACCATCTGCTCCTCTGCTCCTCTGCTCTTCTGCTCCTCTGACGTTCTGCTCCTCTGACCCTCTCCTCCTCTGACCCTCTGCTCCTCTGCTCCTCTGACGTTCTGCTCCTCTGACCCTCTGCTCTTCTGCTCCTCTGACGTTCTGCTCCTCTGACGTTCTGCTCCTCTGACCCTCTGCTCCTCTGACTCTCTGCTCCTCTGACCCTCTGCTCCTCTGACCTTCTGACCCTCTGCTCCTCTGACCCTCTGCTCCTCTGACCCTCTGCTCCTCTGACGTTCTGCTCCTCTGACGTTCTGCTCCTCTGACGTTCTGCTCCTCTGACCCTCTGCTCCTCTGACGTTCTGCTCCTCTGACGTTCTGCTCCTCTGACCTTCTGACCCTCTGCTCCTCTGACCCTCTGCTCCTCTGACCCTCTGCTCCTCTGACCCTCTGCTCCTCTGACCCTCTGCTCCTCTGACGTTCTGCTCCTCTGACCCTCTGCTCTTCTGCTCCTCTGACGTTCTGCTCCTCTGACCCTCTGCTCCTCTGACGTTCTGCTCCTCTGACGTTCTGCTCCTCTAACCCTCTGCTCTTCTGCTCCTCTGACGTTCTGCTCCTCTGACCCTCTGCTCCTCTGACCCTCTGCTCCTCTGACGTTCTGCTCCTCTGACGTTCTGCTCCTCTAACCCTCTGCTCTTCTGCTCCTCTGACGTTCTGCTCCTCTGACCCTCTGCTCCTCTGACGTTCTGCTCCTCTGACGTTCTGCTCCTCTGACCTTCTGACCCTCTGCTCCTCTGACCCTCTGCTCCTCTGACCCTCTGCTCCTCTGACCCTCTGCTCCTCTGACGTTCTGCTCCTCTGACCTTCTGCTCCTCTCCTCCTCTAACCCTCTCCTCCTCTGACCTTCTGCTCCTCTAACCCTCTCCTCCTCTGACCCTCTGCTCCTCTAACCCTCTGCTCCTCTGACCCTCTGCTCCTCTGACGTTCTGCTCCTCTGACCTTCTGCTCCTCTGCTCCTCTAACCCTCTCCTCCTCTGACCTTCTGCTCCTCTAACCCTCTCCTCCTCTGACCCTCTGCTCCTCTAACCCTCTGCTCCTCTGACCCTCTGCTCCTCTAACCCTCTCCTCCTCTGACGTTCTGCTCCTCTGACCCTCTGCTCCTCTAACCCTCTCCTCCTCTGACGTTCTGCTCCTCTGACCCTCTGCTCCTCTAACCCTCTCCTCCTCTGACCTTCTCCTCCTCTGACCCTCTCCTCCTCTGACCCTCTGCTCCTCTGACCCTCTCCTCCTCTGACCCTCTGCTCCTCTGACCCTCTCCTCCTCTGACCCTCTGCTCCTCTGCTCCTCTGACCTCAGAAAGTCGTGAGGTTTGTCATAAACAGTGGAACTATCAGATGATTCAAAGCACATTTGTGAAAATGCCCTTTGAGCCTTGAGAGTGAAAGAAGAACTTTAACACTCAAACACTGAACATCTAAACTGAAGCAAAAACCACAAACTGCAGCCAAAGACAAACGTTAAACTGAACTCTACGGAGTACATCACATTTACAGTAACGTATTTGTAACTTAGATACTAGTAGTATTAGTATTAGTAGCAGCAGTAATAACAGTAGTATTAGTAGTAGTACTTGTAGTACTTGTAGTACTCACTTGATGGCGCTGCAGAGGGGGGGAGGGAGCAGGCCGGAGGACCCCAGCCCTTCATGTTGAAGGCGGAGACTCGGACGAAATAAACTCGACCCTGAAAAACATACAAATATTAACAAAGTCTAAACCAGAACTGAACCAGGACTAAACCAGAACTGAACCAGGTCTGAACCAGGTCTGAACCAGGACTGAACCAGAACTAAACTAGGACTAAACCAGGACTGAACCAGAACTGAACCAGGACTAAACCAGGTCTGAACCAGGACTAAACCAGGTCTGAACCAGAACTGAACCAGGACTGAACCAGAAATAAACCAGGTCTGAACCAGGACTGAACTAGGACTAAACCAGGACTAAACCAGGACTAAACCAGGATTAAACCAGGACTAAACCAGGTCTGAACCAGAACTGAACCAGGAATAAACCAGGTCTGAACCAGGACTAAACCAGGATTAAACCAGGACTAAACCAGGACTAAACCAGGTCTGAACCAGGACTAAACCAGGTCTGAACCAGAACTGAACCAGGACTAAACCAGGTCTGAACCAGGTCTGAACCAGGACTAAACCAGGTCTGAACCAGGACTGAACCAGGACTAAACCAGGACTGAACCAGGACTGAACCAGGACTAAACCAGGTCTGAACCAGGACCAGGACTTTTCAACAGTGAAATTTAACATTTTTTTGAAAGCAAAATGTGTCAAATGGCTTCACAAAATGTGTTTTATTTTCACGTGTTCAGAAAAACGACGTGTGTTTGGCAAATACAAATAAAAAGGCCAAAGTCAATTAGAAGAAAAAAGTCAAATTAGGAACACAATGTGAAGAGCAGTTTGTTCTGGTAAAGGTGATGTTTGAATGTTTTGAATGTTTTGTTTTGCATATTAATGAGCTGATTAAAAGGAGCAGGTTGAAATGTTGAGTCGTCACAAAATGGAGCCGTTAAAAAGTTGAATGACTGTAAAATAACGAGACGCAGATTTTCGAGTTTAAAAGTGTAACTGCACAAGAGCCTCAAACCAGAACTGTTAGAGCAAAATCTTCTGACATTTTGTGGAGCAGCCCCAGACAAACTGCTCCTGAATGTGGACAAGAACTGGTGCTGGACTTCAGGAGGAAGAGGACACCAGTGGAGCCCATCACCATCCAGGGTCACGAGAGATCGTGGACTGCTACAAGAACCTCAGCGTCCATGTGGACAACAGGCTGGACTGGAGGGACAACTGTAATGCTTCTACAAGAAGCAGACTCTACCTCTACCTGAGCAGACTCTACCTCCTGAGGAAGCTCAGGTCTTTCAATGTGTGCAGCAAGTTCCTGGAGATCTTCTCCCAGTCTGTGGAGACCAGTGCCCTGGACTTCACTGTGGTTCTGCTGGGGGAGCAGCACCAGGAAAAGGGATGTTGGACAGATTGACAAACTGATCGGTAAATCTGGTCACGTGATCGGCTGTGAGCTGGAGACATTTGTCACAGTGAGGGACAGAAGGACACTGGACAAACTGCTCTCCATCATGGACACTCCTGCTCACCCACTGCACCAGACCATAGAGGGACAGATAATACTCCCTACAACTGTACAACAACTCACCCACAGGGTTTAGACCCCTCCACAGCTCCAGGGTTTAGACCTCTCCAGGGTTTAGACCACTCCACCGCTCCAGGGTTTAGACCACTCCACCGCTCCAGGGTTTAGACCTCTCCAGGGTTTAGACCACTCCACCGCTCCAGGGTTTAGACTGCTCCACAGCTCCAGAGATTGGACCTCTCCAGGGTTTAGACCACTCCACCGCTCCAGGGTTTAGACCACTCCACCGCCCCAGAGTTTAGACCTCTCCAGGGTTTAGACCGCTCCACCGGTCCAGAGTTTAGACCTCTCCAGGGTTTAGACCGCTCCAGGGTTTAGACTGCTCCACAGCTCCAGAGATTGGACCTCTCCAGGGTTTAGACCGCTCCAGCGCTCCAGAGGTTAGACTGTGACCAAACGTCGTTGTTTGGCCTTTCACTGGGCAGAGCTGGGCCTGGGATGGAGACCACTGGGAACACCAGTGGCCACACATCACCTCTAAATCATTAAGGTTTCATGTTTTGGGTCACTGCCGTGTTGGAAGAACCATCCATGACCCATTTTCAGTTTCCTGGCGGAGGGAAGGAGGTTCTCACTCAGAATTTTAACGGTACATGGCTCCGTCCACCCTCCCGTTGATGTGGTGAAATTGTCCTGTGCCCCCAAAGCGTCATGTTTCCACCATAACGTTTCCACCTCCGTGCTTGGCGGTGGGGATGGTGTTCTTGGGGTCGTAGGCAGAATTTCTCTTCCTCCAAACACGGCGAGTTGAGTTAATGCCAAAGAGCTCGATTTTGGTTTCATCGGACCACAGCAGCTTCTCCCAGTCACTCTCTAAGGCGACGTTCACACTGCGTCCTGAAGTGACCCAAATCCGATTTTTTCGCCTCTATGCGACCTGTATCTGATCTTCTAATGACAGTCTGAACGACACAGATCTGATTTTTTCAAATGCGATCCAGGCCACTTGGATATGTGGTCCTAAATCCGATACATATCCGATCTTTTGGCATGTGACTTCAGTCTGAACGGCCAGGTCGCGTTCATCCGACCTGGGCGTGTTTCCTCCAGTGACAGTGGTACAAGTCGGCGCTCACAAATGTACACAAACGTTCTTCTCGTCATGTGAAAATAGTATATGAACTCCGTGTCAGTGAAGCGACGAAGCACGTAGCAATCCCACCGCTCTTGTCTGCGACTCTGCACCAACACGTTCATTTCTACGGACGTTGCTGCCACTGCCCCACAAAACGCCGTAGCCAAAAACCTTCTCCTCCTTAAAACAAATAAGCTGTACATGTTCTGGCTCCGGTACGACAGCAACTTTAGGCGACTTCCGTAAACCCTGAGCACGCTCGCTGCACGTGACCTCGTCGTGTCCTCCAATGCGCATGCGGGACACTTTTGGGGCGTTTAAAGTTCACACTGGAGATCATGTACAAGTCGTATTTAATTGGAAATGTGAACGGCCTCGCCAAAAAATAGGATTTCACAAAAAAATCGGAATTGAGCGTTAAGCCCTGCAGTCTGAACGTAGCCTAAATCATTCAGGTGTTCGATGGCAAACTTCATGTGGACCTGCACATGTGCCTTCTGAAGCAAGAGGACTTTGTGAGCACTGCAGGATTTTAATCCACTGCGCTGTTAAGTGTTACCGATGGTTTTCTTAGTGACTGTGGTCCTCAAGATCATTGACCAGCTCCTCCCGTGTAGTTCGCAGCTGATTTCTCACTGAAACCCCACGAGGCGAGATCTTATGTGGAGGTTGACTGACAGTCATTTTGTATTTCTTAAATTTTCAAATGATTGCACCAGCAGTTGTTGCTTATGGTTTTGTGGCCCAGTCCAGCCTCGTGCAGGTCCACAGTCTGGTCCCCGACGTCCTCTGACGCTCTTTGGTCTTTCCCGTGTTGGATAGTTTGGAGTCTGATTGATTGATTCTGTGGACATTTGTCTTTTATACAGGCGACTCGTTAAAACGTGAGTCTAATTCGTGTGACGAGTTGTTCAGGAGAGTCTAACCGGTCTGTGGGAGCAGAACTCTTCACGGTTGGTCGGAAATCAAATATTTAGTGCACACAATTAAATGTAAATCAATTAACATATTTTCTGGATTTTCTTTTCGATATTCTTTTATCTCTCAGTGTTAAAATAAACCATTAAAATGATGAACTGTTCATTTCTTTGTCGGTGGCAAATCAAATCCTTATTTCCTCCAGTGTGAGTGGGATCTCTGCAGACGCCTTCACACACTTTCCTTTATCTGTTTAAAATCTATTTGGAACAGAACTCATTGTTTGACTGCCTGAATCATCTAAAAATAATCCCTGACGCTCTCGTGAAACAGACTGAACCCTGGAAACACTTCATTTCCATAATGTGTCTGAAAGCCTGCCCTTTAACACCAGGCGTCTCTGCCAAATGTCACATTCAGGTATTTAAAATCCAAACCAGGAGCCAAACACAGGCAGAACACGCAAAATATCTGAACTTTAAACTAGGTGAGGGCATCTGACACACAGGGAGGGCATCTGACACACAGGGAGGGCATCTGATACAGTTATAGCAGTCGTTAAAGGGATAGTTCTGTTTTTTATGTTAATCTGTACGGCGCCCCCTTCAGCAGTGTCGTGCATTAACACTGACTTACCCCTGACAGTGTCCTCTGAGCCGAGTTCTGCCCCGGTTCTGCCCCTGACAGTGTCCTCTGAGGAGAGTTCTGCCCCGGTTCTGCCCCCGACAGTGTCCTCTGAGCCGAGTTCTGTCCCGGTTCTGTCCCTGACAGTGTCCTCTGAGGAGAGTTCTGCCCCGGTTCTGCCCCCGACAGTGTCCTCTGAGGAGAGTTCTGCCCCGGTTCTGCCCCTGACAGTGTCCTCTGAGCCGAGTTCTGTCCCGGTTCTGCCCCTGACAGTGTCCTCTGAGGAGAGTTCTGCCCCGGTTCTGCCCCTGACAGTGTCCTCTGAGCCGAGTTCTGCCCCGGTTCTGGAGCTGACCAAAGTAGTTCCGGTAAGTTAGCGGGGACAGTTGATAAAGCTTGATTTTCTTCTTAAAACAATATTTGACCAAAAAGTTATATATTTGTGTCACAAAAAAGGCTAAATCGCACTGGTGCCATTTTCTCTCGAGTCGTATCACTGCGCTCCTGTTATTATTATTATTATTATTATTATTATTATTATTATTATTATTATTATTATTATTATTATTATTATTATTATTATTATTATTATTATTAGCCTGTTCACTTGTAAACATCGCCACTTACAAGTACCTGCAAGTCCAGGTTTAGTCCAGGTTTGGTCCCGGTTTAGTCCAGGTTTGGTCCAGGTTTAGACCAGGTTTGGTCCAGGTTTAGTCCTGGTTTAGTCCAGGTTTGGTCCAGGTTTGGTCCAGGTTTGGTCCAGGTTTAGTCCTGGTTTAGTCCAGGTTTGGTCCAGGTTTGGTCCAGGTTTAGACCAGGTTTGGTCCAGGTTTAGTCCAGGTTTGGTCCAGGTTTGGTCCAGGTTTAGACCAGGTTTGGTCCAGGTTTAGTCCTGGTTTAGTCCAGGTTTGGTCCAGGTTTGGTCCAGGTTTAGTCCTGGTTTAGTCCTGGTTTAGTCCTGGTTTGGTCCAGGTTTGGTCCAGGTTTAGACCAGGTTTGGTCCAGCTTTAGTCCTGGTTTAGTCCAGGTTTGGTCCAGGTTTAGACCAGGTTTGGTCCAGGTTTAGTCCAGGTTTGGTCCAGGTTTGGTCCAGGTTTGGTCCAGGTTTAGTCCTGGTTTGGTCCAGGTTTGGTCCAGGTTTGGTCCAGGTTTGGTCCTGGTTTAGTCCTGGTTTGGTCCAGGTTTGGTCCAGGTTTGGTCCAGGTTTAGTCCAGGTTTAGTCCTGGTTTAGTCCTGGTTTGGTCCAGGTTTGGTCCAGGTTTGGTCCAGGTTTGGTCCTGGTTTGGTCCTGGTTTGGTCCAGGTTTGGTCCAGGTTTGGTCCAGGTTTAGTCCAGGTTTAGTCCAGGTTTGGTCCAGGTTTGGTCCAGGTTTGGTCCAGGTTTAGTCCAGGTTTGGTCCAGGTTTGGTCCAGGTTTGGTCCAGGTTTGGTCCAGGTTTGGTCCAGGTTTAGTCCAGGTTTGGTCCAGGTTTGGTCCAGGTTTGGTCCAGGTTTGGTCCAGGTTTGGTCCAGGTTTGGTCCAGGTTTAGTCCAGGTTTGGTCCAGGTTTAGTCCAGGTTTAGTCCAGGTTTGGTCCAGGTTTGGTCCAGGTTTAGTCCAGGTTTAGTCCAGGTTTAGTCCAGGTTTGGTCCAGGTTTAGTCCAGGTTTAGTCCAGGTTTAGTTTAGTTTAGTATTATAGTATTATTAGGACCCCATCAGCTGTGCTTTACAGTCTTCCTGGGGTTCTTGTTAAAAAGCACAAAGTAAAAAAGGTACAAAACACACATCAATACATTTAATTTCTATAAAAATCTCTAAAAAAAAAGACAGCAAAAATCAAAGTCTGCAATTTGTTGATATTCCACAACAATTCATGTTACAAGTCGCCAATCCAGATGTAATTTTTTTGTTTTCTTTTAAAGTCCAA
The DNA here is from genome assembly GCA_036785185.1 of Paratrypauchen microcephalus. NCBI lineage: Eukaryota > Metazoa > Chordata > Actinopteri > Gobiiformes > Gobiidae > Paratrypauchen > Paratrypauchen microcephalus. The sequence goes on from JAVJIX010000166.1 coordinate 418,842, forward strand.
CTTCTGTTCTGTTTTAATGAGCCTCAAAGGCAAAATGTTCCATCCTTTTATCGCTCTAAAGATAAAGGTGCGCTGGAGAAAATTTGTATTTGCCTTTGGAATTTTAAACACGTCTAGTGCCGTAACCGTGTGGTTCTCTATTTTTCTCAAACTGATCGGACAAAAATAGTGGATTTTTAAATTTGAATATTTTCCATGTGGAGAATAATACAGAAGCCAGTGCCTGATCCTGAACCTTTAGCCAACCTAGATTAGAGCAGTTATTATCCTGGTTCTGTCAGGGCAGTTTAGTGCGACACCAGCTCATTTGTTCTGCAATAATTGGAGTCTCTTTTCTTTTTGCCGTGGACCAAATGATCTGACAATAGTCGAGTTGAGAAATTATTAGAGTTCTAACAATGAGCTTTGCCATATCTGCTGACAAGTACTGACGACATCTTCTAACAGCAGCTAAAGATCTTCCCATTTTCTGTGTAATGAACTTTAGGTGGACACCTAAAAGCTGAGCCTCTGATACCGGATCTATAGGAGTGTTATTAATTAATAAATGTAACTTTGGGTTGTGCTTGAGAGATTTATTTGAGCCAAGCACTATGCTTTTTGTTTTTGAAGTGTTTAATATGAGTTTATTATTTGAGACCCGTTGCTCAACCATCTTTAGTTCTTTGTTTAAAATTGATGACAGTTCAGATATGGATTTTGCAGATGTGTAGACTGCTGCATCGTCAGCATACATTGTTGTTTTTGCTTGTTTCAGGACTAATGGTGGATCGTTTGTGATAATGACATACAACAGTGGACCAAGGCAGCTCCCTTGAGGAATCCCACAGTCGACTGTAAAGTGTAAAATATACACTGTGTGATCTGTTAGACAGATAGCTGCTCATCCACGTCACTGCTGGTGGTAGAAATCTGTACAATTCTAATTTTTCTAAAAGTAAACTATAATCTATTAAATCAAAAGCAGCTGAGAAATCTAGAAGGACAGCTCCACAAATCATGTGTTTGTCCAGCTCTCTGTACCATTCATCACAAGTGGAGTACAGCGGTCCCTCGCTCTGTCGCGGTTCACTGTTCGCGGCCTCGCTGTTTCGCAATTTTTTTAATAGTGTAACATTGTGTTCTGCGTCCTGATTGGCTAAGAGACTGTAGACCTTTGCCGACTGATGGGGGACACGGGGGACCAGGACTAGACCGGGACTAGACCAGGACCAGACCGGGACTAGACCGAAACTAGACCAGGACTAGACCGGGACTAGACCAAAACTAGACCAGGACTAGACCAGGACTAAACGTGGACTCAACCAGGTCTAGACCAGAACTAAACCAGGTCTAAACCTGGACTGGACCAGGTCTAGGCCTGGACTAAACCGGGACTAGACCAGGTCTAAACCAGGATTAAACCACCACGTGCCGCTCTTTGCTGGTTTTGTGTGGCTGGTTTGTGGCTCGGGCTGAGAGGACGCGCTCGCAGCCCCGGTGTACGCGCAGCCTCACAGCGGTCATGCTGCTCTGTCACGGATTTGGCCACGATGAGGGGTGCACGTGTCGCGCACTTCTCCAAGGGGTTGGTGTGTCGCGTCCCGGGACGTGGCAGTGCTCCTCGTGCGTCCGGCGGGGCTTCCGGAGCCGTGCCCCCCCCACGCTTCACTGTTAATACATTTTGTTGAAAATCTATGAAAGTTTGAGTGTTTAAACGAGAGAGAAATGTGAGAAAACGTTAATTCCAGTCTGAGAAAAGTGTATAATGTGTGTGGTGAGGCGTTTACAGCCTTAAAACATGTAGAATAATTGTAAAATATAAAGTTGTCCTACTTCGCGGATTTCTCTTATTGCGGGTTATATCTGGAACATAACCCCCGCGATAAACGAGGGATTACTGTATCCCTTTTTATAAGCATGTTGAAAACTCGTCAAGAGGTCATGTTTCCAGAAATAGGACTGTATTTAAATATGGCTTTTTCAAAGATTTTGCTTAGAGCCGGTAACAAACTAATAGGCCGACTGTTCTTGTCCTTAGATAATGGAATGATCTTGGTCTCTTTCCAGACTTTTGGAAAAGTCCCTGTTTTTAGGCTGTTATTGAAAACATGACAAATTGGATCGGCAATATAATCTACTGCGAGATGGATTAGTTTTTCATCAATATCATCAATGCCTGCAGGCTTACGTTTACAGACAGCTTTGATTAACTTTAAAATAATTTCAGAAGTAAAATCAGTCAAATTAAATTGACAGGACTTTCTTTTAGATGGTCTTTAAATGAACGGTTTATTCCATTCCCCATAGTTTTTCTCAAATTGGACACTTTATCTCTGAAAAAAACATTTAGGTGATTGGCTCCATCTTTTGGTTTGGTCATAACAAAACCCCCATTATCAATAAATGTGGGCTGTGTAGAAATGGTCCTGCCCATCAGGCTGTTTAGAGTTTTCCATAACAGCTTCTGATCAGTTTTTGTCCTTTCTAGTTGCTGTGCATAATATTGTCACTTCTTACAATAGTGTTGTTTATCTTCTACCAGTTTTGTTGTTTGTGCTAAGAACTTGGCCTCATCTCTGTGGTGCTTAGAGGTCTTCAGTTCCTGGTTGACTCATGGTGCTTGATGCCTCCTCACAGTTCATTTCTTAACTGGTGCATGCTTATTTATAACTGGGAGAAAAATATTTAGAAATGTATCCAAAGCAATATCAGTGTCCTTGGCTTTAAAACATCTGTCCAGCTTAGTTTTATAATATCCACCAAGTAGGCATCCTGTGAAAATGTTCAATAGGATCGCTTCAATACAATTTTTGTTTTAGCTTTGGGAACTTTAGTTTTTCTTGCGATGATGAACATATTATGATCAGAACATCCACCTGGTATTGACAGAGCTCCAGTATAACTGACATGTGCTGATAAAAATATGTGATCAATACAGGTGGTAGTGCTCTCACCTCGATCATTAGTGCTGATACGTGTGGGCTGCTTTAAGCAACAACCATTAGTTATGTTGGACAGATTATTCTTTAAAGGGCACTTTTTATCCAGACAATTAAAGTCCAGGTTTAGTCCAGGTTTAGTCCAGGTTTAGTCCAGGTTTAGTCCAGGTTTAGTCCAGGTTTGGTCCAGGTTTAGTCCAGGTTTGGTCCAGGTTTGGTCCAGGTTTGGTCCAGGTTTAGTCCAGGTTTGGTCCAGGTTTGGTCCAGGTTTGGTCCAGGTTTGGTCCAGGTTTAGTCCAGGTTTAGTCCAGGTTTAGTCCTGGTTCTTTTTGGACAAATATTGTTTTAAGAAGAAAAACAAGGTTTATCAACTGTCGCCGTTAACTTGCCGGAACTACTTTGGTCAGCTCCAGAACCGGGGCAGAACTCGGCTCAGAGGACACTGTCAGGTGTAAGTCAGTGTTATAGGTCCCATGACATGGTACTTCTTGATGCTTTTATATGGCGCCTTAATGGTTCCCTAATACTGTAAATGAATCCTTCAAAATCAACACTTAGTGCATGAGAGAGCCTCATGAACACAGTCAGAGTCATAAATATGTCTCTGAAACACTTTATTCTGGGCGTTGTTGCTTGAATGCAAATGAGGAGGACAGAGACAGGCCAGTGCAGCGGGTGGGGGTGTGGCCAAATACGCCGCTGTTTCCTGGTTTAGCGTTGCGATGTGCGCTGTCACCCACTTCTGTGTTTTAAGAGCGGCGGAAGATATGAGACGCTTTCCATTAAAAAAAAACAAATTTCCACAGAAAATAAAATGAAACCACTGCTGTTTCAGAGGATCGGCGGCTCGGATAAAGGACATCCGAGCCTGGAAACACTCTCACGTGCCTCCAGGCAAATAAAAAAACGCATCTCGCATTTCGTAGCTCGTTCGCGGTCCAAACTCTCTGGGCGTGATTTACAGAGACGGTGGGTAGACATCCAGATGGGGGGTGGAAACCTTTCCGCGAGTGTGACGTCAGAAAGTTCCCTTGTTCAGAATCGCCCGTTTGGGCTGTCTTTTTTTCAAACGTGGAAAAGGATTGCAAATGCTCAGTTTAGTTTACACATTTCACAACTTTTAGCCATTGGGGGGGGCTAAACAGGGTAGGGGAGCTCACATTAACGTTCAAAAACCTCAGAAAGTGAAAATTTCATGCCATGGGACCTTTAATGCATGACACTGCTGAAGGGGGCGCCATACAGATTCACATCAAAAAACCCGAACTATCACTTTAAGCAGTGTGTGTGTTTTTACCGTGGTGAGTCCAGTGATGGAGAACTTGAGACTTTGGAGATTGTCCAAAACTGTGTCTCCAGCGAGAAGAGAGAAATCCTTCAGACAACTCCACTCCACTGGAACACAAACACACACACACAGAGACACACACACACACACACACACACACACAAACAGAGACACACACAAACACACACACACACACACACACAGAGACACATGATCAGAGCGGGAGAGGATCATCATCATTAGAACATGTCTGAATGTTCTAGAATCCACTCTGTGTAATCCAGGACTTTTAATGTGTTAAATTCAGTATTTGACCTTGTTCACACTCAAACAGCGGGTTACCTGTAAACACTCCAAGCCCATTCTTTCCATCTGAATTAGCGTGATTTTCTTTTGTGCCCGAGTTATTGTTGAGTTGTTCCGTGGAGATGTGGAGGAGGAATAAGTGGTTTTCAGAATTAAAATGAAATAGTGTTCATGTGAGAGCTGACACGTCTCTGCAGAGTTTAAACCGCGCTGGAGACAAGCGGAAGGTTTTCACACGGAACTGTCAGATACAGACGGGTTCATTTCTCTGCAACTATCCACATGAAACTAAAAAGCACAAAGTTCAGCCTCTTCTCTGGCAGGAGAAATGAACCAAAGGAAATGATTATTTACTAGTGAGAAAGACTGTGGTGGTGGCGTCATTCATTCTTCACTGTCAGTTTAAACGGTTTAAAGCTTTAAAGCCACAACATGAATGTTTCAGACAGTTAAATATCAGGCATGTTGTAATTCCCATAAAAACATGAGTTTAAACATCTTTATCCTTGGTGACCACAGTGGAGTGGAGGCTTACGGAAGCCGTCAGAGGCCATGTTCATAACGATTATTTGAAGGTCTTGTATATGGGCTAAATGCTCCAGGGCCAGCCTCTTATAACTGATGATAATATAGGATAGCCTCGTTAATATTAATATAATATATGGTACATATATTATATGTACCAGTGGCCGTAGCAATAACCAAATAGAAAGTTACGATAAAAAAAACACAGTAAGAGTAAAAGATTTAATACTGCGCACAGTACATTTGTACACAGTACACTGAAGCTTTGACTGAACTCCAGCCATGCTCCCTCCATGCTGTCGCTCTCTGACACGTTCACTTGAACACAGTGAGAAGCCAGAGGCTGCAGCTGTATCATCTCAACTCTACAACTCATTTTCCCGGGACAAAGACAGAAGATAGCCAGCTTGTGTGTCATAGATCTCCCGTTTAAAATCTTTATTGACTAAAAATATTTTTCTCATTGTTTTCTTTCCCTAAAAGGGGTGAGACGTAATGTTGTACTTCCCATAAAAACATGAGTTTAAACATCTTTATCCTTGGTGACCACAGTGGAGTGGAGGCTCTTACGGAAGCCGACAGAGGCCATGTTCATAATGATTATTCGAAGGTCTTGTATATGGGCTAAATGCTTCATGGTACATAATGATTTGTTTCATTAGGGCTATTGTGAAGGCCCTAGTGGCCATAGCAATAACCAAATAGAAAGCCGACAGAGGCCATGTTCATAATGATTATTTTCCACCTTAATAACAAGAAAATTCATTCATGAGCTCGAGAAAACAAAGAGTTATTCCGTGATCTGGAGAAAACTCTGTATCTCCGAAAGACGAACCCGGGCCAGTCTTCTGTGGAGGCGCCGCGGACTAATCTTGAAATGATCCCGAATTAAAAGACGTAATGCAATCTCCCCCTGTGTCAACCCCTGATCAATGTATCGCCTTATCAGCTGATTGATTATTATTCCAGACATTCTAATAACCAAAAATGCGTCTATTCAGAATGAGAAATAGACCCGAAGTCAGACTGACTAACAGCCAAAAAACCTGGACTAAACCTGGACTAAACCTGGACTAAACCTGGACCAAACCTGGACCAAACCTGGACCAAACCTGGACCAAACCTGGACTAAACCTGGACTAAACCTGGACCAAACCTGGACCAAACCTGGACTAAACCTGGACTAAACCTGGACTAAACCTGGACCAAACCTGGACTAAACCTGGACAAAACCTGGACCAAACCTGGACCAAACCTGGACCAAACCTGAGTCAGCCTGTCACAACGTGGCCGTAGACGTTTTAGTTGTTTTCTCGAGATCTCGATTAATTATCTCTGTTATCTCGGGAAAACAAGGAATATTGCTTATGAATATGTCCTCTGTGGACTTCCGTAGGCTCTTGTACTGCAGTAGTTTGTGTACTTGTATGCTGAATATTGCAGTATTTGTGTACCTTTATACTTGGTGACCACGGTGGAGCTGAGGCTCTGCGGCTCTTGGAAGCTGACGCTCAGAGACGTGCTGCTGCTCACGCTCAGACGCACCAGGGTCGGGGCTTCTGGAGGACCTGCAGGGGGCAGTACAAACGTGTTCAATACCAAATATACTAAAATTATAGAAATGTGTCCAAAACTTTCCAAAAATTCAGATTTGAGGCAGAAGTGCAGTTTTAAAACCGCTTGTGAAAGTGGGAGGTGCCACGCAGGCACAGCCAATCAGAGAGCTGGTTTTGGCGTTTAGAAATAAAAATACTTTATTATTGGCTGCAGATAACGCTCTCAGACCCGGTCCAGTCCCGGGTGGTACTCACGTGCGTGCTGGAAGCCCGTCCTCATGCGGGCGTACAGGCGGCTCCTCCACTCCCAGCTCCTCAGGGCCTTGTTGTTGTGGCAGGCGTCCAGGGACAGGCCCTCCCTCTGGGCCTGAGCCGCGAGCTCCGCCGCCCGCCGCTCCGCCTCGAGCACCAGAGACGAGAGGTGCGCTTCACGAGACTCCACCGAGGTGACTGAACACGAACATACACAAACATACGACACGTCAGAACCAGGACGACCACAACCAGGACTAAACCTGGACTAAACCAGGACTACACAAGGACTAAACCTGGACTACACCAGGACTACAACAGGACTAAAACAGGACTACAACAGGGCTAAACCAGGACTAAACAAGGGCTACAACAGGACTAAACCAGGACTAAACCAGGACTAAACAAGGGCTACAACAGGACTAAACCAGGACTAAACCAGGACTACACCAGGACTACACCAGGACTACACCAGGACTACACCAGGACTACAACAGGACTACACCAGGACTAAATAAGGGCTACAACAGGACTACACCAGGACTAAACAAGGGCTACAACAGGACTAAACCAGGACTAAACCAGGACTACACCAGGACTACACCAGGACTAAACCAGGACTACACCAGGACTACAACAGGACTACAACAGGACTACAACAGGACTACACCAGGACTACAACAGGACTAAACAAGGGCTACAACAGGACTACAACAGGACTACACCAGGACTAAACCAGGACTACACCAGGACTACAACAGGACTACACCAGGACTAAACCAGGACTACAACAGGACTACACCAGGACTAAACCAGGACTACACCAGGACTACAACAGGACTACACCAGGACTAAACCAGGACTACACCAGGACTACAACAGGACTACACCAGGACTACACCAGGACTAAACAAGGGCTACAACAGGACTAAACCTGGACTACACCAGGACTACAACAGGACTACAATAGGGCTAAACCAGGACTAAACAAGGGCTACAACAGGACTAAACCAGGACTACACCAGGACTAAACAAGGGCTACAACAGGACTAAACCAGGACTAAACCAGGACTACACCAGGACTACAACAGGACTACACCAGGACTACACCAGGACTAAACAAGGGCTACAACAGGACTAAACCAGGACTACACCAGGACTAAACAAGGGCTACAACAGGACTAAACCAGGACTAAACCAGGACTACACCAGGACTAAACCAGGACTACACCAGGACTACAACAGGACTACACCAGGACTACAACAGGACTACAACAGGACTAAACCTGGACTACAACAGGACTACAACAGGACTAAACCTGGACTACACCAGGACTACAACAGGACTAAACCTGGACTACACCAGGACTACACCAGGACTAAACCTGGACTACACAAGGACTACAACAGGACTACAACAGGACTACACCAGGACTACAACAGGACTACACCAGGACTACAACAGGACTACAACAGGACTAAACCTGGACTACACCAGGACTACACCAGGACTACACCAGGACTACAACAGGACTAAACCTGGACTACACCAGGACTACACCAGGACTACACCAGGACTACACAAGGACTACAACAGGACTACAACAGGACTACACCAGGACTACAACAGGACTACAACAGGACTACACCAGGACTACAACAGGACTACACCAGGACTACACCAGGACTACAACAGGACTAAACCTGGACTACACCAGGACTACACCAGGACTACACCAGGACTACACCAGGACTACACCAGGACTAAACCTGGACTACACCAGGACTACACCAGGACTAAACCTGGACTACACCAGGACTACACCAGGACTACACCAGGACTAAACCTGGACTACACCAGGACTACAACAGGACTACAACAGGACTAAACCTGGACTACAACAGGACTACAACAGGACTACAACAGGACTAAACCTGGACTACACCAGGACTACACCAGGACTACAACAGGACTAAACCTGGACTACACCAGGACTTCACCAGGACTACACCAGGACTACACCAGGACTACAACAGGACTAAACCTGGACTAGAACTGGATTACAACAGAACTAAACCAGGACTACAACAGGGCTAAACCAGGATTACAACAGGGCTAAACTAGGACTACACAAGGGCTAAACCAGGGCTAAAGTAGGACTAAACCAGGACAACAGGGCTAAACCAGGACTAAACCAGGAGTAAACCAGGGCTAAAGCAGGACTACAACAGAATTAAACCAGGATTACAACTGGACTAAACCAGGATTACAACAGGACTATACCAGGATTACAACAGGACTAAACCAGGACTAAACCAGGGCTACATGAGGGCTAAACCAGGGCTAAACCAGGACTACAATAGAACTAAACCAGGACTAACAAAGGACTAAAACCAGGACTAAACCAGGATTACACCAGAGCTAAACCAGGACAAAGCCAGGACTAAACCAGGACTAAACCAGGATTACACCAGGACTACAACAGGACTACACCAGGACTACAACAGGGCTAAACCAGGACTACAACAGGGCTAAACCAGGACTACAACAGGGCTAAACCAGGATTACAACAGGACTAAACTAGGACTACACAAGGGCTAAACCAGGGCTAAACCAGGAGTAAACCAGGGCTAAAGCAGGACTACAACAGAATTAAACCAGGATTACAACTGGACTAAACCAGGATTACAACAGGACTAAACCAGGACTAAACCAGGGCTACATGAGGGCTAAACCAGGGCTAAACCAGGGCTAAACCAGGACTACAATAGAACTAAACCAGGACTAACAAAGGACTAAAACCAGGACTAAACCAGGATTACACCAGAGCTAAACCAGGACAAAGCCAGGACTAAACCAGGACTAAACCAGGACTACAACAGGACTAGAACAGGACTAAACCTCAATAAGTGATCTCGGTTTACTGTGGTCTGGTTTTTACAGTAGTTAAAATAAAAGAGATGATGTAGACACGTGTTTTGTCGTTTTTGTTGTGTTTGTGTTGGTGATGTTTTGCTCATCACTTATGACCTCTGTCCACTACTCCTGCTTCTTTACAATCTCTCCTTCCATCTCCTCTCTCTCTCTCCTCTCTCTCTCTCCTTTCTCTATTTCCTCTACTTCGTCTCCCTCCTTTTCTTTGTGTGCCGTTGTTCACGCCTTGTTCCTGCGTTGGAGGGAACATCGGTTTGTTGAGACACTTTGTTCAAGGCTGCAGTGGTTTCCTCGGAGAAAAGACACAGAGAGGCGGAGGGGGAGAGATGTCCAGAGGTAAAGGAGGGAGGAGGGAGAGAAAAGTGGAGACAGAAGGAGAGATAGAAAGGGAGGAGGAGGAGGAGGACAGGAGCAGATGAAGGTCACAGTTGGACCAGTGAGTTCAGAGTAAACAACTGCTTCTCTAAAACCCTGAACTGGACTAGAGCAGGACTAAACCAGGACTAAACCAGGGCTAAACCAGGGCTAAACCAGGGCTAAACCAGGACTAAACCAGGACTAAACCAGGGCTAAACCAGGGCTAAACCAGGGCTAAACCAGGACTACACCAGGACTACACCAGGACTAAACCAGGACTAAACCAGGACTACAACAGGGCTAAACCAGGATTACACCAGGACTACACCAGGACTAAACCAGGACTAAACCAGGACTAAACCAGGGCTAAACCAGGACTACACCAGGACTACACCAGGACTAAACCAGGACTAAACCAGGACTAAACCAGGACTACAACAGGGCTAAACCAGGGCTAAACCAGGATTACACCAGGACTACACCAGGACTACACCAGGACTACACCAGGACTAAACCAGGACTACAACAGGGCTAAACCAGGCCTAAACCAGGGCTAAACCAGGACTACACCAGGACTACACCAGGACTAAACCAGGACTAAACCAGGACTACACCAGGACTAAACCAAGACTAGAGCAGGACTAAACCAGGGCTAAACCAGGGCTAAACCAGGGCTAAACCAGGACTAAACCAGGGCTAAACCAGGGCTAAACCAGGACTAAACCAGGGCTAAACCAGGACTAAACCAGGACTAAACCAGGGCTAAACCAGGGCTAAACCAGGGCTAAACCAGGGCTAAACCAGGACTAAACCAGGGCTTAACCAGGGCTAAACCAGGGCTAAACCAAACCAGGGCTAAACCAGGACTACACCAGGACTAAACCAAGACTAGAGCAGGACTAAACCAAGACTACAACAGAACTAAACCAGGACTAAACCAGGACTACAACAGTTCAGTTCAGAAAACTTTATTGATCCCATAGGGGAATTCATTTGCAGCATTCTCAGAGCAGTTCACAACGCAAGATACACTCAAACAAACACACACACACTCAAACACACACACACACACACACACACACACACACACACACACACACACACACACACACACACACACACACACACACACACACACACACACACACACACACACACACACACACACACACACACACACACACACACACACACACACACACTCACAATATCACACACACACACACACACACACACACACACAGGACTGAACCAGGACTGAACCAGGACTGAACCAGGACTGAACCAGGGCTAAAGCAGGACTAAACCAGGACTGAACCAGGACTAAACCAGGGCTAAACCAGGACTGAACCAGGGCTAAAGCAGGACTAAACCAGGGCTAAACCAGGACTGAACCAGGACTGAACCAGGACTGAACCAGGGCTAAACCAGGACTGAACCAGGGCTAAAGCAGGACTAAACCAGGGCTAAACCAGGACTGAACCAGGGCTAAAGCAGGACTAAACCAGGGCTAAAGCAGGACTAAACCAGGACTACAACAGGGCTAAACCAGGACCTGGACGCCTCCTGGACTTCTCCCTCAGGAGGTGTTCCGGGCACGTCCCACCGGGAGGAGGCCCCGGGGAAGACCCAGGACACGCTGGAGGGACTATGTCTCCCGGCTGGCCTGGGAACACCTTGGGGTCCCCCCGGAGGAAGTGTCCGGGGTGAAGGAGACCCGGCCTCGGATAAGAGGAAGAACATGGATGGATGGTTTTGTAGTTCTTTATGTAACACAATAATAATGTGAGCTGCAGACGGCTGAAAAAGTGACTTCTAATTATCACTTAATTTAGTTTGTTTATTTGATGGAGTTCAGGCTTTGTACTCATTTCTGTTTATATAAAAAAGCTTTATTTGGATTATACATAAACCGTCTCTCCTCTGTCCCTCCTTTATCGTTTATTGTTCTTCCTCCTCTCCCTCGTTCCTCTCTGTCCACTCTCTCATTCCTACACGAGCCTCTCATCGCCCTCTCATCATTAGCTCAGTATAATCATTTCCCTTGTGGATCAATAACATTTGTCTAAGTCTAGTCTACGTTTGTCTAAGTTAGTGATTCTCCTCCTCTCCTCCTCTCCACTCCTCCTCTCCTCCACTCCTCCTGTCTTCTCTCCTCCTCTCCTCTCTTATCTCTTCCTCCTCCACTCCTCTCCCCTCCTCTCCCTCTCCTCCTCTCCTCTCCTCCTCTCTCCTCCTCTCTTCTCCTCCTCTCGCCTCCTCCTCTCCTCTCTTCTCTCCTCCCTCTCTCCTCTTCTCTCCTCCTCCCTCCTCCTCTTCTCTCCTCCTCTCCTCTTCTCTCCTCCTCTTCTCTCCTCCTCTCCTCCTCTCTCCACCTCTCCTCAGTATTTATCAGTGTTTAATTGTATTAAAGTGGCTCTAAACACCTCAGTCTGAGGCTCAATGAAAAACAATTAGACAAATAATCACATTTAAACACATTAACACAGAGACAGAGAACCAGGACTAAACCAGGACTAAACCAGGACTAAACCAGGACTAAACCAGGACTAAACCAGGACTAAATCAGGACTAAAACGGGTCTAAATCAGGACTAAACCAGGACTAAACCAGGACTAAACCAGGACTAAACCAGGACTAAACCAGGACTAAATCAGGACTAAAACGGGTCTAAATCAGGACTAAACCAGGACTAAACCAGGACTAAACCAGGAGTAAACCAGGACTAAACCAGGTCTAAACCAGGACTAAACCAGGACTAAACCAGGACTAAACCAGGTATAAACCAGGACTAAACCAGGTATAAACCAGGTCTAAACCAGGACTAAACCAGGACTAAACCAGGACTAAATCAGGACTAAAACGGGTCTAAACCAGGACTAAACCAGGACTAAACCAGGACTAAACCAGGACTAAACCAGGTATAAACCAGGACTAAACCAGGTATAAACCAGGTCTAAACCAGGACTAAACCAGGACTAAACCAGGACTAAACCAGGACTAAACCAGGACTAAACCAGGGACATTGCCAGGATGAAAACTGTAACTACCCAAGGACTCTTTTTGTGTATATGTTGTGTTTTATTTTGTAAGAAAGAATGTTTGTGATGGGTTTTGCGGTTTATGTTTTCATGAATATTTCTGGACTCACGTTCTCTCACGTGTGTGTGTGTGTATGTGTGTGTGTGTGTGTGTGTGTGTGTGTGTGTGTGTGTGTGTGTGTGTGTATGTGTGTGTGTGTGTGTGTGTGTGTGTGTGTGTGTGTGTGTGTGTGTGTGTGTGTGTGTGTGTGTGTGTGTGTGTGTGTGTGTGTGTGTGTGTGTATGTGTGTGTATGTGTGTGTGTGTGTGTGTGTGTGTGTGTGTGTGTGTGTGTGTGTGTGTGTGTGCACATCTGAACTTCAGGGTCACAATAAAACAGGAGATTGTTTTGATTTCAGGAGGAAATTATGGCAAAGCCGCAGCCTCGTTACGTCCGCTCAAAGTCATTTAAATTTGACTGATTCATGTGGCTGCTCTAATCACACCTCTGTCCTCATCCCTCCATCCTCATCCCTCTCTCTGTCCTCATCCCTCCATCCACACCTCCGTCTTCATCCCTCTCTCCGTCCTCATCCCTCTCTCTCCATCTCCCTCCCTCTCTCCCTCTCGTGTTCACTCGTTCATTCTGCCTCATTACTCTCTCTCTCTCATTACTCTCTCGCTCTCTCTTTCATTCATTCTTCTCCCTCTCTCCCTCTCGTGTTCACTCGTTCATTCTGCCTCATTACTCTCTCTGTCTGAGGTTTGTAAACACACGATTTTAAACATGGTAAAGTGACATTCCTCCAGGTCCAGGCAGAACACCGCGGGGACTTTCCACCGACACGAAAACGCCAAACACGAAAACGCCAAACACGAAAACGCCAAACACGGGCGCCACTTTGGGTCTAACACTTGGGATGCACCGATGTGAAAATTTTAGCTGATATTGATATTTGTTTATTTTTAATTCTGAGATAACATTTTATACAGACTGAAAATCATGCAAAATTAATTTTTGAATGTCTTTTATTTTCAAAACTTGTTTTGACTCTTGATTTTTTATTTATTTTATTTTTTATAGTGTAACTGTGTTCTGTGTCCTGATTGGCTAAGGGACCTTTGCCGATTGATGTTATAGATGGGAGACGCGGGGGGGGGACTAGACCAGGACTAAACACGGACTAAACCAGGTCTAAACTAGGTCTAAACCTGAAGTGGCCCTGGACTAAACCAGGACTGGACCAGGTCTAGACCTGGCCTAAACCGGGACTAGACCAGGTCTGAACCAGGATTAAATCACTCTGTGCGGCTCTTGCGTTCGTTTGTGCGTGTTCGGTTTGTGGCTCGGGTTGAGAGCATGCGGTCCGGGCGCCACAGTTCTATCTCCCCGGTGTACACGCGCTGCAATTTCTCACATTTGTCTCTAGTTTAAACACTCAAACTTTCATAGATTTTCAACAAAATGTATATGTACTAGACCAGGACTAAACACGGACTAAACCAGGTCTAGACCAGGTCTAAACAAGGTCTAGACCTGGACTAAACCAGGACTGGACCAGGTCTAAACCAGGGTTAAACCACCGCGGCGGCTCTTTGCTCTTTTCGGACTGCGTGCCTCCTCCTCGGGACACGCAGTCCGAAAAGAGCAAAGGCAAAGAGACAAGGAGGAGAGGCAAGGAGACACGGTTCGGGCACGGGTCTCGCGCCGGTCATGCGGCGCTATCATGGATTTGACCACGATAAGCGGGTGCACGTGTCCGCGCGCACACTCCCCCCCCCACACTATTAATACATTCTGTTGAAAATCTACGAAAGTTTGAGTGTTTAAACGAGAGAGAAATGTGAGAAAACGTTAATTCCAGGGATTACTGTACTGACAAATATCGGTCGTTAATATCGGCCCACTTTCAGGCTGATACCGATATGTTAAAAATTTGACAATATCGGCCGAAAACGAAGTTAATGCCGATATATCGTGCATCTTTACTTTAAAGGCACCGTACCAGATTTTTTCTGTCTTAAAAACAGAACTAATTAATTGTCAACAGTTTGCAGTTCTTCCTCACTTACCTCCTCATCACTCCCCATGATGAGTTCTGTCGCCACAGCAACGCTAACAAAACAACAACTAGCATGCAAACGTGCACTTCCTAATTCCCGGATTATGTGCTTTATAGACGTACACTGTGGACACATTCTGCTCAAAAACAGAAAAGTGATACCGACCCTTTAAACAGGGCGGTACACCGTGGTTTAAAGCAACACCGTGTAACTTTACTGGTAGGGGCTCCATTACTACAGAGATTCTGTTATTGCTTTGTCTGGAATGTTCCACAATATGGCATTAAACGTCTTGCATTTATTGAATTTCCAGTGTTTTTCTTGCGAAACATGCATTCCTTTTTGCCTTACTTGTTTCCACGGGGGAAGGTAAGGTAAAAGCTCTACTGTGGAACATTCCAGGCAAAACAATAACATCTCCACCCTAGCCCCAACCTTCAGCAGTAGTTTGACTATAAGAGTGTGTACGTGCTCTCTGGTTGGTCGGTGTGGCGTGTACGTGCTCTCTGGTTGGTCGGTGTGGCATGTACGTGCTCTCTGGTTGGTCGGTGTGGCGTGTTCGTGCTCTCTAGTTGGTCGGTGTGGCGTGTACGTGCTCTCTGGTTGGTCGGTGTGGCGTGTACGTGCTCTCTGGTTGGTCGGTGTGGCGTGTACCTGCTCTCTGGTTGGTCGGTGTGGCGTGTACGTGCTCTCTGGTTGGTCGGTGTGGCATGTACGTGCTCTCTGGTTGGTCGGTGTGGCGTGTACGTGCTCTCTGGTCGGTCGGTGTGGCGTGTACGTGCTCTCTGGTCGGTCGGTGTGGCGTGTACGTGCTCTCTGGTCGGTCGGTGTGGCGTGTACGTGCTCTCTGGTCGGTCGGTGTGGCGTGTACGTGCTCTCTGGTTGGTCGGTGTGGCGTGTACGTGCTCTCTGGTTGGTCGGTGTGGCGTGTTCGT
>JAVJIX010000166.1:437500-472500 GCA_036785185.1 Paratrypauchen microcephalus
CCTGGTTTGGTCCTGGTTTGGTCCTGGTTTAGTCCTGGTTTGGTCCAGGTTTGGTCCAGGTTTGGTCCAGGTTTGGTCCAGGTTTGGTCCTGGTTTAGTCCTGGTTTGGTCCAGGTTTGGTCCAGGTTTGGTCCAGGTTTGGTCCAGGTTTAGTCCAGGTTTAATCCAGGTTTAGTCCAGGTTTAGTCCAGGTTTGGCCCAGGTTTGGTCCAGGTTTGGTCCAGGTTTGGTCCAGGTTTGGTCCAGGTTTCGTCTACCCCTTGGTTTTGCTTGTTCATGTAAGGACAACGGGTGTCCCAATTCTAATTTTGGGGCTCGGGCCACAACCTCGGGCTACATCCCCCTTGAAACGAAGTAAGCTCTCGACCAGACTTGAAACGAAGGGGTACGACTACAAGCTCAGGCAGGTTTTGGGATCAGGATGGCAGCGTCACATCGACCACCCAAGGAGTCTCATAAATGTATTTTCAGCAGTTGTAATGATCGATTAACAGTTTAGCAGGTTTACAATTATGACGCTTATGTGACTAAACCAGGACTAAACAAGGTCTAATCCAGGACTAAACCGGGACAAAACCAGGTCTCAACCAGGACTAAACCAAGACTAAACCAGGTTTAAACCGGATCTAAATCAGGACTAAACCAGATCTAAACTGGGACTAAACCAGGTCTAAACCAGGACTACACCAGGTCTAAACCAAGTCTAAACCAGGTCTAAACCAAGTCTAAACCAGGTGTAAACCAGGACTAAACCAGGACTAAACCAGGTCTAAACCAAGTCTAAACCAGGACTACACCAGATCTAAACCAAGTCTAAACCAGGTCTAAACCAGGACTAAACCAGGTCTAAACCAGGTCTAAACCAAGTCTAAACCAGGACTACACCAGATCTAAACCAAGTCTAAACCAGGTCTAAACCAGGACTAAACCAGGTCTAAACCAAGTCTAAACCAGGACTACACCAGATCTAAACCAAGTCTAAACCAGGTCTAAACCAGGTCTAAACTAGGTCTAAACCAGATCTAAACCAAGTCTAAACTAGGTCTAAACCAGATCTAAACCAAGTCTAAACCAGGACTACACCAGATCTAAACCAAGTCTAAACCAGATCTAAACCAGGTATAAACTAGGTCTAAACCAGGACTACACCAGGTCTAAACCAAGTCTAAACCAGGACTACACCAGATCTAAACCAAGTCTAAACCAGGTCTAAACCAGGACTAAACCAGGTCTAAACCAAGTCTAAACCAGGACTACACCAGATCTAAACCAAGTCTAAACCAGGTCTAAACCAGGTCTAAACCAGGTCTAAACTAGGTCTAAACCAGGTCTAAACCAGGACTAAACCAGGACTACACCAGATCAAAACCAGGTCTAAACCAGTTCTGACCCATTTTCATGCCTGATGTTCTACGTTACTTTTAGTGAACTGTTGTCACGGTGTCTGTGTAGTGATGTCTGTTTAGCCGACGTTATCATTTTCATCAAACTTTCACGTATAAACGAGCTAGTTTTGTGTGGAGCTGAGGTACCCGATAATCCTCGACATTTGTTTACGTTTGTTTGCGTCAGTTGTTGTCGCCTCTGTAGATGTAGCAGCTCAGGTAGAGGCGAGGGACGATGACGCAAACGGTAATCAAGTGGTGTTCCATTTCTTAGGGGAACATTCGTACCCCGAGCCCTCTCAGCTCGGTATCGAGGGGCAAGACAAAGACAAAGATAAAGGGGAAGGGGTAAGACAGAGGAATGGGACGTAGCCTTATTCTGGCCCTCGTTGGCAGATCCGAGAGTCAAACTTTTATAAGGCCACAAACTCTAAATAGTCACAGCTTTTCCACCTTCAAAGCTCAAAACACTTTTCATCAAGGAAGCACTCGCACATTCAGGTGGGCTAAGTGTCTTGCCCAAGGACACAACAACAGTATCAGTACGCAGCTCTTGGAAAACGATGACGTCCCGATGTTTGTTTGTAGTGTTGCGTTTCCAGCGGCTCAGGACAGTTACAGGAGCTGTGTGCGTCCTTACAGAGCCCGTCACCGACACAGAAATATAAAAATATAAAAATATAAACATGAGGTTCACTTGAGGACTTTTACAGCCGGAGCCGTCAGTCAAAATGAACACAGACGTGATTCAGTCCAGACCCACCAGACTGAATTATGTAACACACAAGAAAATGTGATTTAACAAGGTACAGAGACCAGGACTGAACCAAGACTGAACCAGGACTGAACCAAGACTGAACCAGGACTAAACCAGGACTGAACCAGGACTGAACCAAGACTGAACCAGGACTAAACAAGGATTAAACCAGGACTGAACCAGGACTGAACCAGGACTGAACCAGGACTAAAGCAGGACTAAACAAGGATTAAACCAGGACTGAACCAGGACTGAACCAGGACTGAACCAGGACTGAACCAGGACTAAACCAAGACTGAACCAGGACTGAACCAGGACTGAACCAGGACTGAACCAGGACTGAACCAGGACTGAACCAGGACTGAACCAAGACTGAACCAGGACTGAACCAAGACTGAACCAGGACTGAACCAAGACTGAACCAGGACTGAACCAAGACTGAACCAAGACTGAACCAGGACTAAACCAGGACTAAAGCAGGACTAAAGCAGGACTAAACAAGGATTAAACCAGGACTGAACCAGGACTGAACCAGGACTGAACCAGGACTAAAGCAGGACTAAACAAGGATTAAACCAGGACTGAACCAAGACTGAACCAGGACTAAACCAGGACTGAACCAGGACTAAAGCAGGACTAAACCAAGACTAAACCAGGACTAAAGCAGGACTAAACCAAGATTGAACCAGGTCTAAACCAAGACTAAACCAGGACTAAAGCAGGACTAAAGCAGGACTAAAGCAGGACTAAAGCAGGACTAAAGCAGGACTAAACCAGGACTGAACCAGGACTAAAGCAGGACTAAAGCAGGACTAAAGCAGGACTAAAGCAGGACTATATTAGAGCTAAATACAGGTCTCTCTTTACAGTAAATGTTTCTGAAGTGTGTAGACCATCTCAGAGGAGGACAGATGATTCACTTTCTCTTCACCGTTCTGTGTCTGAGCTGCAGGACACATAAGAACCACGTTCCCGTTTGTTTTGTTCATGTAACGCAGGCTCTCCAACCGCTCCTCCACTGAGCTCCTTTAGAAAAATCTGCCACAAAGCTGATGATTCAGGCATCAAAATTAAACTTTTACAATGGAAACTAATCAGTGGCGAGCAGTTGGACGGGGGAGAACATCTGCAGAAGTGGGAGCTACAGGCTGGAGACCTACACAAATTCATGCACTAAACAAATAATGGACTTTTATTTGCCTCCTAACAGAACCGCAAACCTCCTGTGACCTGGATCTGCACGGCTGGAATCCCATTTCAGAACGTTTGTAGAGGTCTGAACAACACGGGGAGTAGGGCTGAGCGATCTATCGTTTTAGATCGAAAATCGCAATCTCAAACAACACAATTTCGGGACTGTTTAAGTCGCTTAAATCGTTAAGATTGCTAAAGTTTTTTGAAGTGCTCCTAACTGACCCAGGTTCTGTTTAGTTTATTTCACACTAGGGCTGTCAGTTTAACGCGTTCATTCGATTAATTAATTACACTGCAAATTAACACTTAAATTAACACCAGGACCTTTGAACGGCGAGTTTATTTATAAAAAGAACGAAGACGGAACGATCAGCAAGAACGCCGTGATTTGGAGCTTTTGTCAAAAAGAATTTTCCGATCACCGAAGCTGCTCCAGCCTGACGGATCAATTGAACAATAAACACGTTCGGACAAGTTCTATCGTTACCGTTGATAGAGCGAGTGTGAGCGCACTTCACCAAACCACCAAACCAACAAACCTCCGAACCACCAAACCAAAAAAAACACCAAACCACCAAACCGACAAACCACCAAACCGACAAACCACCAAACCAACAAACCTCCGAACCACCGAACCACCAAACCACCAAACCAACAAACCTCCGAACCACCGAACCACCAAACCACCAAACCAACAAACCACCAAACCGACAAACCACCAAACCGACAAACCACCAAACCACCAAACCGACAAACCACCAAACCAACAAACCACCAAACCGACAAACCACCAAACCAACCACCAAACCACCAAACCGACAAACCGACAAACCACCAAACCAACAAACCACCAAACCGACAAACCAAAAAAAAACACCAAACCACCAAACCACCAAACCAACAAACCTCCGAACCACCGAACCACCAAACCGACAAACCACCAAACCGACAAACCACCAAACCACCAAACCACCAAACCACCAAACCAACAAACCACCAAACCAACCACCAAACCGACAAACCACCAAACCATCAAACCGACAAACCACCAAACTGACAAACCGACAAACCACCAAACCGACAAACCACCAAACCAACAAACCACCAAACCGACAAACCAAAAAAAACACCAAACCACCAAACCAACAAACCACCAAACCAACCACCAAACCACCAAACCATCAAACCGACAAACCACCAAACCACCAAACCACCAAACCACCAAACCACCAAACCAACAAACCACCAAACCACCAAACCGACAAACCACAAAACCGACAAACCGACAAACCACAAAACCGACAAACCACCAAACCATCTAACCGCCAAACCACCAAACCAACAAACCACCAAACCGACAAACCAAAAAAAACACCAAACCACCAAACCACCAAACCAACCACCAAACCACCAAACCATCTAACCGACAAACCACCAAACCAACAAACCACCAAACCAACAAACCACCAAACCAACAAACCACCAAACCAACCACCAAACCACCAAACCGACAAACCACCAAACCACCAAACCGACAAACCACCAAACCAACAAACCGACAAACCGACAAACCACCAAACCGACAAACCACCAAACCAACAAACCACCAAACCATCAAACCACCAAACCGACAAACCACCAAACCAAGAAACCAACAAACGCTTGCAGAATTTGGGAAACAAATGAGCAAAGAAAAGAGGGAGCCACAGTCCGTGTTCACCACTTGAAAACTGACAAACTCGAACACAAAGTGGGTTTGACGTTCGTTCGATTCATTTTTTTAATCGCCTGACGGCACTAGTTCACACATGCACGCCGCCTGCTGCCTCCCTGCCACGCCGCTAAACCCGCCAATCAGAAGCGGCGTGCTGCGCGTGGACAGGTCACGTGTTCTCGACTCCAGTCAGTGTCGCTGGTCGTCTGTTTCAGAAATGGCTTCAGCGGGACCAGAAGTGGAGTCAGGGGTTTGGCATTTGGGGTATTTGGGGTTTGAGGCTGCAGACGGATCAGATCAGAAACAGAAACATGTCGCGCTAAAGTCGCCACATCCAGTGGAAACACGACCGAGTTATGGCGCCACGTGAAAGCTCACCGCTAGTTTACATTACAGACGCTATAGAAAGTTTAAGTTGCGTTGTATTAAGGGATGCACCGATACCGATATTAATGTTGCTGATATCGGCCGATACCAATATTACCCGATACCGATATTTAATTATTTTTAACATTTTATACAGACTGAAAATCAAAAATGAATTTTTGAATGTCTTTTATTTTCGAAACGTGTTTTGACTCCAGATTATTTATTTTTTTTCCAATTAGATTTTTTTTTATAGTGTTCTGCGTCCTGATTGGCTAAGAGACCTTTGCTGATTGATGTTATAGATGGGGGACGCGGGAGGGGAAGGGGGGGGACTAGGCCAGGACCAGGCCAGGACCAGACCAGGACCAGACCGGTACTAGACCAGGACTAAAAACGGACTAAACCAGGTCTAAACCAGGACTGGACCAGGTCTAGACCTGGACTAAACCGGGATTAAACCAGCAAAAACACGTGGCTCGGACTGCGTGGCTCCCCCTCGGGACCGCGGTGAGCGCACGTGTCCACCCCCCCACACACACACACACACTTCACTATTAAAACATTCTGTTGAAAATCTACAAAAGTTTGAGTGTTTAAACGAGAGAGAAATGTGAGAAAACGTTAATTCCAGGGATTACTGTACTGGCAAATATCGGCCCACTTTTACACATCGGGCCGATACCGATATGTTAAAATTTGGCAATATCGGCCGATACCGATGTTAATGCCGATATATCGTGCATCCCCAGTTGTATTTTATTCGTTTGTTATAAAATGAGCCATAAAAGACCTCGCACCACTTAAAGTGCAGACTTGAGTTTTCATTCCTGCGTCACACTAGAGTGTTTGAATGGCCTGATGTTTCTGTGATGTTTCTAAATGTTCATCTGAAACTTATCGTGGAGGAAATCGAAATCACAACATCTGCCAGAAAAATCGCAATTCAATTTTTTCTTAAAATCGTCCCTAACAGGGAGGGCATCTGACACACGGGGAGGGCATCTGACACACACAGGGAGGGCATCTGACACACGGGGAGGGCATCTGACACACGGGGAGGGCATCTGACACACACAGGGAGGGCATCTGACACACACGGGGAGGGCATCTGACACACAGGGAGGGCATCTGACACACGGGGAGGGCATCTGACACACGGGGAGGGCATCTGACACACACAGGGAGGGCATCTGACACACAGGGAGGGCATCTGACACACACAGGGAGGGCATCTGACACACGGGGAGGGCATCTGACACACACAGGGAGGGCATCTGACACACAGGGAGGGCATCTGACACACGGGGAGGGCATCTGACACACAGGGAGGGCATCTGACACACAGGGAGGGCATCTGACACACAGGGAGGGCA
Organism: Paratrypauchen microcephalus; assembly: GCA_036785185.1. NCBI lineage: Eukaryota > Metazoa > Chordata > Actinopteri > Gobiiformes > Gobiidae > Paratrypauchen > Paratrypauchen microcephalus. The sequence continues at coordinate 444,293 of JAVJIX010000166.1, forward strand.
TCTGACACACGGGGAGGGCATCTGACACACACGGGGAGGGCATCTGACACACGGGGAGGGCATCTGACACACACAGGGAGGGCATCTGACACACAGGGAGGGCATCTGACACACACAGGGAGGGCATCTGACACACGGGGAGGGCATCTGACACACACAGGGAGGGCATCTGACACACAGGGAGGGCATCTGACACACACGGGGAGGGCATCTGACACACAGGGAGGGCATCTGACACACAGGGAGGGCATCTGACACACACAGGGAGGGCATCTGACACACACAGGGAGGGCATCTGGCACACGGGGAGGGCATCTGACACACGGGGAGGGCATCTGACACACACGGGGAGGGCATCTGACACACGGGGAGGGCATCTGACACACGGGGAGGGCATCTGACACACGGGGAGGGCATCTGGCACATGTTGCTCAGGGTTTGATGCTCGTGACCGTGTGAATAGGGTTTTTTAACAGGATGTAGATGATCGTGCGGCAGGTCCGTGGAGCGGCGATGAACAGTTGGCCGTTCTGTCGTGACACGCTCTCGCTCTTTCGCCCCTTCTCCATCTCCTCGACCTCCATCTCTCGCCTTTCCCTCACGTCCTCTCGCCCTCCCTCCTCCCTCGCTCACACTCTCCTCCTCGTCGTCTCTCTCCTCCCACGCACCAGGGTTTCCCAGCTCCGACCATCATGACCACGATCAAAACCTTCTGAACGCTCGCAGTTAAGAGAACTCAATGTCCCCGTGTGTGTCAGATGCCCTCCCCGTGTGTGTCAGATGCCCTCCCCGTCTGTCAGATGCCCTCCCTGTGTGTGTCAGATGCCCTCCCCGTGTGTCAGATGCCCTCCCCGTGTGTCAGATGCCCTCCCCGTGTGTCAGATGCCCTCCCCGTGTGTCAGATGCCCTCCCCGTGTGTGTCAGATGCCCTCCCCGTGTGTCAGATGCCCTCCCCGTGTGTCAGATGCCCTTCCTGTGTGTGTCAGATGCCCTCCCTGTGTGTGTCAGATGCCCTCCCCGTATGTGTCAGATGCCCTCCCCGTATGTGTCAGATGCCCTCCCTGTGTCCCAGTGTTGGGCCGTCAGGTTCGGCCTTCTCTGCTGGCCTAAAAAATACCTGAATCATGTGCATAAGTATATTTTGTCCATGTATAGTTATTACATAATTCCAGATGGTCTGTCCATTTCCTTTTATTGTGTTTCCAGACGTGTATTTTCATATTGGAGCACTGAACCAATCACATTTCAGCTCTCCTTTGTTGCCGGGCAGGGTCTGTCCATTCTGCAGTCCCTCTAACAAATCAATGTCTATACTAGGGATGCACGATATATTGGCATTAACATCGGTATCGGCCGATATTGCCAAAATTTTAACATATCGGTATCGGCCCGATGTGTAAAAGTGGGCCGATATTAACGACCGATATTTGTCAGTACAGTAATCCCTCGAGTTAACCTTTTCTCACATTTCTCTCTCGTTTAAACACTCAAACTTTTGTAGATTTTCAACAGAATGTTTTAATAGTGAAGCGTGGGGGGGGGTATCGCAGCATGACCGGCGCGAGACCGCACGTCCCACCCAGGGCTGCGAGCACGAGACCCGTGCCCAAACCATGCCTCCTCCTCGGGACCGCGTCCACCTGGTTTAGTCCAGGTTTAGACCTGGTTTAGTACAGGTTTAGACCTGGTTTAGTCCAGGTTTAGACCTGGTTTAGACCTGGTTTAGTACAGGTTTAGTCCAGGTTTAGACCTGGTTTAGACCTGGTTTAGTCCAGGTTTAGACCTGGTTTAGACCTGGTTTAGTCCAGGTTTAGACCTGGTTTAGTCCAGGTTTAGACCTGGTTTAGACCTGGTTTAGACCTGGTTTAGACCTGGTTTAGTCCAGGTTTAGACCTGGTTTAGTCCAGGTTTAGACCTGGTTTAGACCTGGTTTAGTCCAGGTTTAGACCTGGTTTAGACCTGGTTTAGACCTGGTTTAGACCTGGTTTAGTCCAGGTTTAGACCTGGTTTAGACCTGGTTTAGTCCAGGTTTAGACCTGGTTTAGTCCAGGTTTAGACCTGGTTTAGACCTGGTTTAGTCCAGGTTTAGACCTGGTTTAGTCCAGGTTTAGTAGGGGTGGGTATTGGCGAAGAAGTCACGATTCAATTGGAATCACGATTCATATGCCACGATGCGATACTATCACGATGCATCACGATACTTGAATTATTGCGATCCATTGCAATATATTCGACATACTTCAGTGCAAATGTACCAAAAAAAAAGAGGATAACTTAAATATCAGTGTCTGTGTATCTGGGTAGTGTCTTCAGTTGATACAGAACTCTGAGCAACTCAATTCATAACTGAATTTATTGAATAACAAAAACAAATAAACCAAACCAATAACAAAACAAGTGCAGAGGATTTTTTCTAAAACAAAAAATGATGTTCAAACATTTGCCATTTTGGAGGGAGCGACCATCATAACAAACAATACCCTTTCACAAAGAAAAAAGTGCAGAGGATTTATTAAAAAAATAAGCTAATAATTAATTTATGTATTTATTTATTAATAATTAATTAATAAATTATTAATTAATAAAAATCGATTTTTGGCATGCAGTATATTGTGAAAGTTAGTATCGCGATGTGTTGTCATGACGATTATTTTGCACACCCCGAGTTTAGTCCTGCCCCCCCCGTGCCCCATCTATAACATCGAATCAGGAGTCAAAACAGGTTTTGAAAATAAAAGACGACATTCAAAAATTCATTTAGCATGATTTTCAGTCTGTATAAAATGTTATCTCAGAATTAAACATAAATAAATATCGATATTGGCTAAAATGTTCACATGGTGCATCCATAGTTGCCGTTATTATTCCTGTTTTTTGCTGTAGTTGTTGTTCACTCTTGGTTTGTTTATTCAGTTGAGGCGTTTATTGTGGCTACAGGAGTTTTCTAAATGCAACACAAGGCTCATTTCTGCACAGGAAAATGTTTTTATAACGAACTGGTTCATGAGGGGTTGAGTGATTCAGACGGAACACAGCTGAAGGCCGAGGTGTGACATGCACTGCCACTGGTATGTCCACGGGCTCTTATTGTGTTTAATCGTGTTCTGAAATGTTCCTCTGACCTTCGCTCGTTTTTCTGCTGAACATATTTTGAATCTTGATCCGTTCGGTCTTCAGAGGAGCGTTTGTGTAAAATCGTGATCACACTGAGCCACAGATGGAGCAGAGAAACATAATGAAACGCCAGAGCTCAGCAATTACCCAACGTGTGATTATGAGCGCGACCCGGAGGAGAGGACCGCGAACCGGGACCACAAACCACAAACCACAAACCACAACCAGGGCATGAGGTGTTCTGGAGGTGCTCCCTCCTGAGAGGTTGTGGGTTAGACTCCTGGTCGCGTGTGCTTGTGGCAGAGTGGTTACCCTTCATTGCATCAGGGATAAAAACATTTGTGGATGTGTAGAGAACACGTCCGCTAACAGATGCTAACAGGATTATGATGTGGCTAACCGGATTGGTCTAACCGGATCTGTATCGACCACCAAACGTCCGTCGCTGGAGGAGGCGTTTAGTCTGGGAGTAATGAGGAGCGGCCGCACACGGGACACGGAGAATCTATGGATCAATCACAGTTCAATACTGACCATTCCAGAAACACATGGAATGATCAGTTTTGGTGTGGTCACATTTAAAGTGGAACTAAACTGTAAATCCACTTTTCTTTGCTCGTAAACGGCGTACGGGGTTTTAACGGCGTTATCTACGGTATCTCGTCTTTTTCTGGAAACTTAAAGGAAAAGTAACGTTTTGACAATCTGGACCTTATTTCGGTGATAAAACAACGTCATTTACTCGCCTCTTGTACTTTGGTGTCATGTGGAGCATTGCCAGAAATTTCGGAGTTGGGCGATATCCGTTTAAAGGTCCCATGACATGGTACTTCTTGATGCTTTTATATGGTGCCTTAATGGTTCCCTAATACTGTAAATGAATCCTTGAGAAAGACACATGTACAGAGTCAGAAAATCTCTCTCTGAACAACTCATTCTGGGCCTTGTTGCTTGAATGCAAATGAGAAGGACAGAGATAGGTTAGAGGAGTGGGTGGGCAAATGTGCCGCTGGTTCCTTGTTTTAGCGGTGCGCTGTGCGCTGGCCCCACTTCTGTGTTTTAAGCGCGGTGGAAGAAAGGAGGCATGTTTCAATGAAAAAAAAACACATTTTCACAGAAAATAAAATGAAACCACTGCTGTTTCAGATGTCCAGAGGGTCAGATAAAGGACTTCCGAGCCTGGAAACACTCACATGTGCCTCCAGGCAAATAAAAAAACGCATTTCGCATTGCGTAGCTCATTCGCGGTCCAAACTCTCTGGGCGTGATTTACAGAGACACAGACGGGGGGTGGAGCTGCATTTTTCGATGTGACGTCACATAGTTGCCTTGTTCAGAATCGCCCGTTTGAGCTGTGTTTTTTTCTAACAGTCTGGTCTCTGGTCTGGTCTCTGGTCTGGTCTCTGGTCTGGTCTGAGGTCTGGTCTCTGGTCTTGTCTCTGGTGTGGTCTCTGGTCTGGTCTGAGGTCTGGTCTCTGGTCTGGTCTCTGGTCTGGTCTCTGGTCTGGTCTGAGGTCTGGTCTCTGGTCTTGTCTCTGGTGTGGTCTCTGGTCTGGTCTGAGGTCTGGTCTCTGGTCTGGTCTCTGGTCTGGTCTGAGGTCTGGTCTCTGGTCTGGTCTGAGGTCTGGTCTCTGGTCTGGTCTCTGGTCTGGTCTCTGGTCTGGTCTGAGGTCTGGTCTGAGGTCTGGTCTGGACTCTGGTCTCAGGTCTGGTCTCTGGTCTGTACTCACGGAGACCTTGCGGAGACGGTCGGACTTCCCAAAGAAGTACGTATCTTCGAAGGAGGAGGTGCTTCCTCGGAGTTTGTCCGATAGGTTTCGGTAAAGTCGTTTGGCGGCGTTTGGAGACGTGGGCCCAGGACAGCGCCCCCTGGGGGTGAGCTGCAGACTCTGCATCTGCTGCATGGCTCCCACTGTGCGCCTGGAGGACAAGAGAGGACAGGAGGGACATCAGGACAGTCAGAGGACTGAACCAGGACTAAACCAGGACTGAAACAAGACTGAACCAGGACTGAAACAGGACTGAACCAGGACTAAACCAGGACTAAACCAGGACTAAACCAGGACTGAAACAGGACTGAACCAGGACTAAACCAGGACTAAACCAGGACTGAAACAAGACTGAACCAGGACTAAAGCAGGACTGAAACAGGACTAAACCAGGACTGAACCAGGACTGAAACAGGACTGAAACAAGACTGAACCAGGACTAAACCAGGACTGAACCAGGACTGACCCAGGTCTGACCTAGGTCTAACACAGGTCTGACCCAGGTCTGACCCAGGTCTGACCCAGGTCTGACCCAGGTCTGACCCAGGTCTAACACAGGTCTCAGGTATGTGGTGATTACAGTTGAGGACAAAGGTGTCGGGGATAATGACTCCCCTATTGTGAAACGGAGACGTGTGATTGGCCGACGGCACTGGGTTCATGAGGTCACATCGAAGGTCTGTCACGACACAAACCGACCAACCGGACAGCAGCTGTGGGCTTCATTATGTCGCCATGGAAACGCAGGTGAGATGCTTTGACAGAAGTACAATACAACAACAGCGGTGTTAAGACCATAAACCAGGACTAAACCAGGACTAAACCAGGTCCAAAACAGGACTAAACCAGGTCTAAGACAGGACTAAACCAGGTCCAAGACAGGACTAAACCAGGTCCAAGACAGGACTAAACCAGGTCTAAGACAGGACTAAACCAGGTCTAAGACAGGACTAAACCAGGTCCAACAGAGGACTAAACCAGGTCCAAGACAGGACTAAACCAAGTCCAAGACAGGACTAAACCAGGTCCAAGACAGGACTAAACCAGGTCCAAGACAGGACTAAACCAGGTCCAAGACAGGACTAAACAAAGTCCAAGACAGAACTAAACCAGGTCTAAGACAGGACTAAACCAGGTCCAAGAAATGTCCTAAACCAGGTCCAAGACAGGACTAAACCAGGTCCAAAAAATGGCCTAAACCAGGTCCAAGACAGGACTAAACCAGGTCCAAGACAGGACTAAACCAGGTCTACACCAGGCCTATGCCAGGTTTAAACCAGAACTAAATAAGGTCTAAACCAGGTCTAAACCAGGGCTGAACCAGGTCTGAACCATGTGTAACAGGATTATTTGAGATATGAGGCCACAGTGTTGAAGGTCTGCTGCTGTTCTAACAAATGTACAGAACATCCAGAGTTTAAGTGTATTCTAATCAAACACACAGACTATGTTCTATGTTCTAATCCAGGGGTCGGCAACCTTTACCACTCAAAGAGCCGTTTAGACCGTTTCACACAGTAAAGAAAACACTTAAAATGAAATAACACTGCATATAGCGGCTTTTTTGCCTTTGTGCCATAGAATTACATTTTGAAAATGAATGAACTACAATAAAATACATTTATTTAAATACAGTGGTCCCTCGCTATATCGCGGTTCACTTTTCGTGGCCTCGCTGTTTCGCGGATTTTTTATTCAAATTTTTTTTTAATAGTGTATCAACGCACATTTCTGCGTCCTGATTGGCTAAGGGACTGTAGACCTTTGCCGATTTGTCAGTTCGACAAAACCCGCCACAGCGAAGCGGCGCCAAGACGAAGAGGCTCGGTCATAAGAACGGTGAAATACACACAAAATTAGGGATGGGCATAATTAATCAATCAACCGATAATTGATCATTAAGAATTTCACCGAGCAAGTTCATTTTCGTCGACAAAAAAAACAAACAAAAACAATCGCCTCAGTTGGCGCGCCTCAGTTGATATATGCGAGCTTCCGTAGGTCAATCGCCAAAACATGAAGAGGTCACGGCGAAGTGTTGTGTGGGACCACTTTAATTTAGAAAATGACCAAGCGCACTGCAAGCACTGCAATGCAGCATACAAATATACCTCATCGACAACACAAATGATTTATCATTTGAACACCGCGGATCCAAGTCTGGTAAAAGAAGGTGGCTGCGGTTCATCATCTCTATCACAGGCTAGCCTGGACTCTGCGCTAGCACAGACCAGGAGGAGCTGCAGTGCTCAACGAGCAGAGAAGGTCACCGAACTGATAGCGAAGATGATCGAAACAGACATGCTCCCCATCAGTGCCGTGGAGGGCAAAGGTTTTCACGACTTAATAAAATATTGCTGCAGATACGGCTGGGTTGTGTGGAGGAGGTAGGACAGAGACAGCGGGCTAGCAGCGGTTAGCTCGGATCCCAAAGCGGCTAACTCCGAGCGCGCTAGCAGAGGCTGCAGGATGCGTGTCGCCTCGCTTTAATCCACCTCTATGCATGTTGATTTGCAGATTTACTTTCCTGTGGAGAAGCGCCTGTTCCCACAGCCTCGACAGACATAGTAAAAGCGACACACATGAGTGAATGGTTGTTGTCTTTTTAATACAAAATATGTTAACAATTAACCGATTATTACTCATTAATTCTCCCGACGATCGACAAAGAAAACTTCACCGAATGCCCATCCCTACACGAAATACACTTTGGTTTTGTTCTATAATACTGTGCCTTTTTGCTGAAAATCTACGAACGTGTGAGCGTTTAAACAAGAGAGAAATGTGAGAAAACGTTAATTCCAGTGTGAGAAAAGTGTAGAATGTGTGTGGTGAGGCGTTTACAGCCTTAAAACATGGAGAAGAATTGTAAAGTATAAAGCTGACGACTTCACGGATTTCGCTTATCGTGCGTTATATTTAGAACGTAACCGCGGCGATAAACGAGGAACCGCTGTACTGAGTTCTAATCGAACACAGATACAGACAGAGCTCATTCCGCTCAGTTCTGACCCGATGGCGTTGAACACAATGGCCACGTTTATGATGTTTTTTTAAATTCCGAATTAATTGTTCTGAATTAAATTATTCTCCTTCGAGTTTACATGGAAATAATAATGTCAAATTGAGGTTTACGTGGAAAACACATTAAATCGTTTTTATTTACTTCCACTCAACATCTGGGGGTCAGGAAGTGCTCTGATTGGACAGGAACACGAACGTGTTTACGTCGACCTGAAGAAAACGCACGATCGGCTGCTACCGTCTTTTTGTCATCTCGGTTTGGTTCGTGTTTTTATGTTTTCTTTTTATTATGTGTAATTCTTCCAGTGAATTTATTATTCAAATAATTGTTTCAGTTCGAGACCAACGTTTGCTCCGGGCCGCCATCTCGCCGTGCGCCATCGCGACCCAACGAGCGCCGAACAACCGGAATTATTTTTAAGAGGAACATACGTTTACACGATCGAGGAATAAATTAATTCAGCATTAAAATAGGAATAAACCACCCACTTAATTCGTAATTAAGTTTAATGTGGGATAATAATTTTCAGTAGGACCATGTGAACATTGAAGTGTTTTTTTAAAGCAGAATTCATTTTTATTTGGAATTTAATTATTTTTAATCAGAATTAAAACTCATGTAAATGTGACAGTTGAGAAGTTCTGCTAAACCAGGTGATTCTCTCATCACTGACTCACTCCGGGACAGTCTGAGGCAGAGAATGTCACCTACACCCCCTATCCCCGCCCCCTGCCCCGCTTACACCCCCAATCCCCGCCTACAGCCCCTATCCCCGCCCCCTGCACCTATCCCCACCCCCTGCCCCGCTTACACCTCCAATCCCCGCCTACAGCCCCTATCCCCGCCCCCTGCACCTATCCCCACCCCCTGCCCCGCTTACACCTCCAATCCCCGCCTACAGCCCCTATCCCCGCCCCCCGCACTATCCCCACCCCCTGCCCCGCTTACACCCCCAAACCCCGCCTACAGCCCCTATCCCCACCTCCCGCACCTATCCCCGCCCCCTGCACCTATCCCCGCCTACAGCCCCTATCCCCGCCCCCCGAACCTATGCCCGCCCTGAACCTATCCCCGCCTACACCCTCCTATCCCCGCCCCTGCACCTATCCCCGCCCCTGCACCTATCCCGCCTACACCCTCCTATCCCCCCCTGCACACATCCCTGCCCCTGGACCTATCCCCGCCCCCTGCACATATCCCCGCCTACACCCTCCTATCCCAGTGACAGGTGTATATAAGTGACAAGTGTATATAAGTGACAGGTGTAACAGTGACAGGTGTATATAAGTGACAGGTGTAACAGTGACAAGTGTATATAAGTGACAGGTGTATATAAGTGACAGGTGTATATAAGTGACAGGTGTATATAAGTGACAGGTGTAACAGTGACAGGTGTATATAAGTGACAGGTGTATATAAGTGACAAGTGTATATAAGTGACAGGTGTAACAGTGACAGGTGTATATAAGTGACAGGTGTATATAAGTGACAGGTGTATATAAGTGACAAGTGTATATAAGTGACAGGTGTAACAGTGACAGGTGTAACAGTGACAAGTGTATATAAGTGACAGGTGTAACAGTGACAGGTGTAACAGTGACAGGTGTAACAGTGACAGGTGTAACAGTGACAGGTGTATATAAGTGACAGGTGTAACAGTGACAGGTGTATATAAGTGACAGGTGTAACAGTGACAGGTGTAACAGTGACAGGTGTAACAGTGACAGGTGTATATAAGTGACAGGTGTAACAGTGACAAGTGTATATAAGTGACAGGTGTATATAAGTGACAGGTGTATATAAGTAACAGGTGTAACAGTGACAGGTGTATATAAGTGACAGGTGTATATAAGTGACAGGTGTATATAAGTGACAGGTGTAACAGTGACAGGTGTAACAGTGACAGGTGTATATAAGTGACAGGTGTATATACGTGACAGGTGTATATAAGTGACAGGTGTAACAGTGACAGGTGTATATAAGTGACAGGTGTATATACTGTAAGTGACAGGTGTAACAGTGACAGGTGTATATAAGTGACAGGTGTAACAGTGACAGGTGTATATAAGTGACAGGTGTAACAGTGACAGGTGTAACAGTGACAGGTGTAACAGTGACAGGTGTATATAAGTGACAGGTGTATATAAGTGACAGGTGTAACAGTGACAGGTGTAACAGTGACAGGTGTATATAAGTGACAGGTGTATATAAGTAACAGGTGTAACAGTGACAGGTGTATATAAGTGACAGGTGTATATAAGTGACAGGTGTAACAGTGACAGATGTAACAGTGACAGGTGTAGCAGTGACAGGTGTAACAGTGACAGGTGCTCACCTGTCGAGGCTGCCGGAGGAGTAGTGGAGTCCTGAGTAGAACAGAGATGTGAATTCTGTGTTTAGACCATCTCCTAAAGACCAGCGCTTCCACCTCTGAGCCAGGCGACCAATACTGCCCCCTTCAGGTCTGAAACACAACAAAACACATTTAAACAGAAGGAATACTTTATTTACACATTTGTTTCTCAAATTTATCACAACAAACAACACAGAAGAGTTGGCCTTGAACTGGCCCTTTTCAATATTATAAAATAAGGAACTACACCAGATCTAAACCAGGACTTCACCTTAACCAAGACATGCTGGGAGGGTTCTACATGCACCTCTATGGCAAAATGGTCAGGAGTTACCATGGAAACACAATGCACACATTCAAACACAGCCAAAATCCTTAAAAAAATAAAATAAAATAAAATAAAAAATGGATCTAAACGGCACATTTTCAGGAGTCTGATCAGTGAGTTCATGGTCCCGTTTAGGAGTTTGATTTTCAAGTAGGTAAAAGGTCAAAATAATAATAAAAATAAAGCTCAGATTAAAGTTTCAGACAGAGCAGTGCCACAGTTACACTATACATTACCATGAACTCTCCTAAAGGTAAATTCCCAAATATTGAACCTGATCATTTCTATCAGTGACTGGACGCAGGAGCTCAGTGTACAACCTGACACGAATCTGAAACCCCGTCATACAGACTTTGATTCTTTTATGAACAAATACTATTTTTGATGTTAAAAATAGACTTTTTTGTGACTTTTACTGACCGCTCTCACACGCTGATCACTGACCATTTGAAAGCCCAGTTCAGTGGGTTCATTTAAACCATTTTAGTCTTCTGTACTTTTCTATTTTCAGCATTTTTAGTATTTTTAAAGTATTTTTAAATATATTTCACTCTGGTTTAAAGTATTTTTAGGTATATTTCACAACTATAGAGCAGACAGCTTTAAGGGGGGGCAGTTTGGGATTACCACCTGATGACATCATGCAGTAGGATTAAGAATTTGAAGCAGGAGACGGTTAAAGTGCAGATAAACAAGGTCTAAACCAGGACTAAACCAGGTCTAAACTAGATCTAAACCAGGTCCAAACCAGGTCTAAACTAGATCTAAAACAGGTTTAAACCAGGTCTAAACAACGTCTAAAACACATCTAAACCAGGTCTAACCAAGATCTAAACCAGGTCTAACCAAGATCTAAACCAGGTCTAACCAAGATCTAAACCAGGTCTAACCAAGATCTAAACCAGGTCTAACCAAGATCTAAACTAGATCTAAACTAGGTCTAAACAGGGTCTAATCTAGATCTAAACCAATTCTAAACCAAGTCTAAACCAGGTCTAAACTAGATCTAAACCAGGTCTAAACAAGGTCTAAACAAGGTCTAAACCAGGTCTAAACCAGGTCTAAACCAGGTCTAAACCAGGTCTAACCAAGATTTAAACCATGTCTAAGCCAGGTCTAACCAAGATCTAAACCAGGTCTAACCAAGATCTGAACCAGGTCTAACCAAGATCTGAACCAGGTCTAAACAAGGTCTAAACTAGATCTAAACCAGGTTTAAAACCAGATCTAAAACAGGTCTAAACCAGGACTAAACAAGGTCTAAAACACGTCTAAACCAGGTCTAACCAAGATCTAAACCAGGTCTAAACCAGGTCTAACCAAGATCTAAACTAGATCTAAACTAGGTCTAAACAAGGTCTAATCTAGATGTAAACCAATTCTAAACCAAGTCTAAACCAGGTCTAAACTAGATCTAAACCAGGTCTAAACGAGGTCTAAACCAGGTCTAACCAAGATTTAAACCATGTCTAAGCCAGGTCTAACCAAGGTCTAAACCATGTCTAAACAAGATCTGAACCAGGTCTAAACCAGGTCTAAACTAGATCTAAACCAGGTCTAAACTAGATCTAAACCAGGTTTAAACCAGATCTAAAACAGGTCTAAACTAGGTCTAAACAAGGTCTAAAACACGTCTAAACCAGGTCTAACCAAGATCCAAACCATGTCTAAACCAGGTCTAACCAAGGTCTAAACCAGGTCTAACCAAGATCTAAACTAGGTCTAAACAAGGTCTAATCTAGATCTAAACCAATTCTAAACCAAGTCTAAACCAGGTCTAAACTAGATCTAAATCAGGTCTAAACAAGGTCTAAACTAGATCTAAACCAGGTTTAAAACCAGATCTAAAACAGGTCTAAACCAGGACTAAACAAGGTCTAAAACACGTCTAAACCAGGTCTAACCAAGATCCAAACCATGTCTAAACCAGGTCTAACCAAGATCTAAACCAGGTCTAAACCAGGTCTAACCAAGATCTAAACTAGATCTAAACTAGGTCTAAACAAGGTCTAATCTAGATGTAAACCAATTCTAAACCAAGTCTAAACCAGGTCTAAACTAGATCTAAACCAGGTCTAAACGAGGTCTAAACCAGGTCTAACCAAGATTTAAACCATGTCTAAGCCAGGTCTAACCAAGGTCTAAACCATGTCTAAACAAGATCTAAACCAGATCTAAACCAGGTCTAAACCAGCTCTGAACCAGATCTAAACCAGGTCCATGGGTGTATACCAGTCTCTGCGCTCTTAAACTTGTCCTGATCAGTTCCAGATTGTTCTAAACACGTTCAGGTTCTGCTCTGTCCCAGGCCTGCTGAAACGACGATCTAGTTTTAGCATCGATTCGTATCTGATTTTGGATATTTTTAAGCACCTGAGTTATGAAACGTCTCTGAAAAAGCAGAGAAAATGTGACGTTCTAATTGCACAGCGGCAGGAGGCTCTGCTCAGACATTTGGCTCCAGAATCTGGACCCGGCCGAGTCCGAGGTGTGATTTAAATGTGTGAGGATGATGATGGCGATGAGGAGTTTGGACGGTGTGGTTTTCAGACAGAGGTGAGAAGGAGCACCTGTCGCACCTGTCACAGCCAAACACATTTAAAAACAAAAAACTAAAACAAAATCACTTAAAACATCACATATTTCTGATGATTTTAAGTGTCTTTCTTTAGTCCTGGTTTAGTCCTGTTTGAGTCCTGGTTTAGTCCTGGTTTCAGCTCCTCTCGAGGTTCAGGGTCAGTCACGACTCCATCCAGGCTGAGTTCTGCTTTAGTCCTAAGGTTTTAGGCTTATGTCTTCAGTCTTTGTCCTGGTTAAATCATGGTTTAGTCCTGCTTAAATTCCAGGTTAGTCCTGGTTTAGTTCTGATTTTGTCCTGGTAAAGTCTGGGTTTAGCCCGTGTTAGCCCTCATTAATTTCTTCGGGTTAGGGCTTTAGTCTTGGTTTAAATCTGGTTCAGTCCTTGTTAAATCCTGGTTTAGTCCTGGATTAGTCCTGGTTTAGTCCTGGTTTACTCCTGGTTTAGTCCTGGATTAGTCCTGGTTTACTCCTGGATTAGTCCTGGTTTAGTCCTGGTTTAGTCCTGGTTTAGTCCTGGTTCAGTCCTGGTTTAGTCCTGGTTCAGTCCTGGTTTAGTCCTGGATTAGTCCTGGATTAGTCCTGGATAAGTCCTGGATAAGTCCTGGATTAGTGCTGGATTAGTCCTGGTTTAGTCCTGGTTTAGTCCTGGTTAAGTCCTGGTTAAGTCCTGGTTAAGTCCTGGTTCAGTCCTGGTTCAGTCCTGGTTCAGTCCTGCATTAGTCCTGGTTTAGTCCTGGATTAGTCCTGGTTTAGTCCTGGTTTAGTCCTGGTTTAGTCCTGGATTAGTCCTGGTTCAGTCCTGGTTCAGTCCTGCATTAGTCCTGGTTTAGTCCTGGTTTAGTCCTGGTTTAGTCCTGGTTTAGTCCTGGATTAGTCCTGGTTCAGTCCTGGTTCAGTCCTGCATTAGTCCTGGTTTAGTCCTGGATTAGTGCTGGATTAGTCCTGGTTTAGTCCTGGATAAATCCTGGATAAGTCCTGGTCAAATCAAAGTATTTTTTACATTTTTATCTATTTTTTATTTTATGAAATCCAGGCACTGATTCATTTGTATAAAATCTCAAAACAACACAATAAATAAAAGTGAAACAGTCCCGCCTGTTGCGTCCTGAGGTACTCACAGGAGGAGAGTCTAGCCCCAGGTCGAGGTGCCTTCAGCGGGTTAAACCTCTCACAAAAGTCCCTGGTTCTTCTCCAGATCCACAGGGGGCAGAGAGCACGCGGCTGCCCAGGAACGGACTCTCATTCCTGGGTGTGAAACGGCCACACAGCTGCCTCTCTCCAGAGCCTCCACCGCGGCACTGAGCAGCGAGCGCTTCTGAGCGGCGAGCGCGTCGTACCGGCGACTCACTACGGCGAGCGCACACGGGAGCGGGCGTGCACGCTCACTACGGCTGAGTGTGCACGTACATGCATGGAGGAGAGAGGGAGGAGAGATGGAGAAAGAGGAGAGGCAGAAAGAGGAAGGGAGGAGAGAGGGAGGAAGGGAGGGAGGGAGAAAGAGAGGAGAGAAATGAGAAGGAGGAGAGAGGGATGGAGGAGAGATAGAAGAAGGGAGGGAGGGAGGGAGGGAGGGGGGAGAGGCAGAGAGAGGAAGGGAGGAGAGAGGGAGGAAGGGAGGGAGGGAGAAAGAGAGGAGAGAAATGAGAGGGAGGAGAGCGGGAGGGAGGAGAGATAAAAGGGAGGGAGGGAGGAGAGAGGAGAGGCAGAGAGAGGAAGGGAGGAGAGAGGGAGGAAGGGAGGGAGGGAGAAAGAGAGGAGAGAAATGAGAGGGAGGAGAGCGGGAGGGAGGAGAGATAAAAGGGAGGGAGGGAGGAGAGAGGAGAGGCAGAGAGAGGACGGGAGGAGAGGGAGGAAGGGAGGGAGAAAGAGAGGAGAGAGATGAAAGGGAGGAGAGAGCGAGGAAGAGAGGGAGGAGAGATGGAGGAAGAGGAGAGGGAGGAGAGTTAGAAGAAGGGAGGGAGGGAGGAGAAAGGAGGAAGAGGAGAGACAGAGAGAGGGAGGGGAGAGGAGGAAGAGTAGAGGGAGGAGAGAGGAGGAAGAAGATAGGGAGGAGATAGAAGAAGGGAGGAAGGGAGGGAGGAGAGATGGAGGAGAGAGGAGGAAGAGGAGAGGCAGAGAGGGAGGAGAGATAAAAGAAGGGAGGGAGGAGAGAAGAGGAGAGGCAGAGAGAATGACAGTGGAGGAGGGGGAGGTGCGTTTACACAGAGAGAATGAAGCTCTCTGCAGAGGGACTGAAGGAGCCGCTCATAAAAAGACTTAATGAGACGAAAAGGATCCATAAACAAACAAATCTATAGAAACTGTCGATTTACAAAATCACATTTCAAATTAGGAATAAAATCTATTCATTTTTCCACACAGAACATGTGCTGCTCACTGGATTACGGCTCGTCTGAATGGAAACTACAGTAAAACCACGACTGTAAATCTACAGTACAGTTCAGACCTGGTTCAGACCTAGTTCAGACCTGGTTTAGACCTGGTTCAGACCTGGTTCAGACCTGGTTCAGACCTGGTTCAGACCTGGTACAGACCTGGTTCAGACCTGGTTCAGACCTGGCTTAGACCTGGCTTAGACCTGGTTTAGACCTGGTTCAGACCTGGTTCAGACCTGGTTCAGACCTGGTTCAGACCTGGCTTAGACCTGGTTCAGACCTGGTTCAGACCTGGTTCAGACCTGGTTCAGACCTGGTTGACTTTTTGCTCCTCTAAAACACACTATGTAACTTTTCCGGTGGAGGGTTTGCTCTCTGCTTGTTTCCATGGAGATGTTATTGCTTTCCATGGAATGCCAGTGTGTAAACTCTATCTCCATGGAAACGTGTAGGCGTCACCAGGCCAAGTTATCGGTCAGATCTGTGGAGAGGCAACCCCGCGCTCAGGAGGAATCTAATTTTCAAGGTCTTGTTTAAAGCAATGCAAACACCTGTGAGTAAAATAAATACAAGAGATAATGTCACACTGTGGAACATTCCAGACAGAGAAACATCATCTCCATTGACCCCTGTGAGACAGTCTACATCTCCAAAGCTCCAAACACTCTGTTCCACCTTGTGATGTCATGTAGAGGGAGTTTACAAGTTGACAGCTCCTTTTAGTTCAGTAGAAAACAACAATTCATGGGCTGAAATGATCCAAAAGATTCTAGTGAAGGTGTGTGGGGTTTAGTCCTGTTTTAGTCCTGGTTTAGTCCTGGTTCAGACCTGGTTCAGTCCTGGTTTAGTCCTGGTTCAGTCCTGGTTTAGTCCTGGTTCAGTCCTGGTTTAGTCCTGGTTCAGACCTGGTTCAGTCCTGGTTTAGTCCTGGTTCAGTCCTGGTTTAGTCCTGGTTCAGTCCTGGTTCAGTCCTGGTTTAGTCCTGGTTCAGTCCTGGTTTAGTCCTAGTTTAGTCCTGGTTTAGTCCTGTTTTTGTCCTATTTTAGTCCTGGTTTAGTCCGGGTTCAGTCTTGGTTTAGTCCTGGTTTAGTCTTGTTGGAGTCCTGTTTGAGTCCTGGTTTAGTCCTGTTTTAGTCCTAGTTTAGTCCTGGTTTAGTCCTGGTTTAGTCCTGGTTTAGTCCTGGTTCAGTCCTGGTTTAGTCCTATTTTAGTCCTGTTTTAGTCCTGTTTGAGTCCTGGTTTAGTCCTGTTTCAGTCCTGGTTTAGTCCTGGTTCAGTCCTGGTTTAGTCCTGTTTCAGTCCTGGTTTAGTCCTGGTTCAGTCCTGGTTTAGTCCTGGTTTAGTCCTTGTTTAGTCCTGTTTTAGTCCTGTTTTAGTCCTGGTTCAGTCCTGGTTTAGTCCTGACACACAGGGGCAGGAGGACGGGAGGGCATCTGACACTCTGCAGTCCTGTGTGGTGATTTTCCGCTGGGCTGTAAACAGGAGCCACATGTTTGAATGGAAATAACCGTCGCTCGGAGAGACGCGGGAATCTGCTCGGACACAAACCCAAACCTCACACGAGCGACCGCAGAAGATCGACTCCGCGATCCTCAAATCCAGGCGTAAGAAGAAGTCAAGTTTATTCTGTTTATAAACCTGACCGCACCAGGTGATCAGGACGGACACAAACTGCATGAGACGAGACGCCGTGTGACATTCTGACACTTTAGAGTCAATCAATTCTGCCGTTTCATTCACAGTTTTGGCTTCACAGGTTTTTATGTTATCACACACGTACAGACGCACACATTAGTCCTGTTTTAGTCCCGGTTTAGTCCCGTTTTAGTCCCGTTTTAGTCCCGTTTTAGTCAGATGCATGTCAGATGTCGCTCACAGGCAGTGGTGAAAGTAAAGCGGTGCGCAGTAAGGTGCTGTGGAAGTTGTGGTTGTAATAAGAAACCCGAAAACTTCTCACATTTTAGACTCAAGAACGGTGAGTCGTTTTATTAACACACAAGAATATCGGAAAAAGGAGCTGCGCTAGAACACAAAAGTCACGCCTTTCTTAAAGGGACCACAACTATTATTAGAAGCAGTGAATTTATAACCAAGTGCTTAACCAAGAACTGAGCAAAACCCGCATGGCAAAGCTGTAACAACACAGTTAAGAAGGTGAATTATGCAAACATTCATGAGTGCACTACACTGCGCTATTTAAGTAGAGAACACAAACAACCACACTATGCCATTCAAGAATAACTGAAAGCTCCCTGAAACTCTGGTGCAGAGATATCTGCAGTCTGTTAAGCGAGGATTGTCAAAACTTCTGACTGTAGCCGTGAAAATAGCCTAAACCATTGTGAGGCGGTGCTGCGCACTGGTAGAATATTTAAGGCCGACGCGCTGCCTGCACCTGTAAGAGAGGGTTTATGCTGACTAAAAACACTTAGTAAATTAGTCATTTTCGCTGTTTAATAATAAAACATATCTATGCACATTAGGCAGCACCATTTACATAGGCCCACAAAAATATGAAATAATTAAGTATATTAAAAAAGTTATTTATCTATGAAAAAGGTGTAAAACGTTAAAAAAAACAAAAACGGGTAAAACAAGTGTTTTTTACGGTAAAGTGATGCACCTGACATTATAGCACCTGTAAGAAATGAAAACTACTTTCAGCACTGCTCACAGGGTCCACGGAGCGCTCAGGGAGTTCGTGTGTTTGCTCAGACACATTAAACATTCGGGGGAACATTGAACATGAACCAGAGCTCCAACTAATAATTATTGCGCTGGAGTGAAAGTGTCTGGTGCAGGTTTTTGTACACAGACCTCTATTCTGCTGCGTCCACGTTCTAAAACATCTTTTCTCGTCTTTTACAATTATTCCATTAGTAAATTAGTGGGTGATTATGTCATCAATCGATACGTGGGAGATGAATTGATTCACCAGTTGCAGTCATGTTCAAGCTCATATTTTTGCTGTCACTGTGGAACGGATTTTTGGAACGACGGTTCCTCAAGAAACGTGACTCAGCCAGATCTTTGTTCAAGCCAAATGTAGAAAAAAATCTCACAAGATCATTTTTGCATAAATTCTGGTCACGTCCACATTTATATTTCCTCAGGTGAGTAACAACGGGAGTTTTCCTCGATCCAGGCCACATCGACGCAAACTCGAGTCGTACACGTTCACTGAGACCTGACACTGACCTGACACTGACCTGACACTGACCTGACACTGACCTGACACTGACACTGACACTGACCTGACACTGACACTGACCTGACACTGACACTGACACTGACCTGACACTGACACTGACACTGACCTGACACTGACACTGACACTGACCTGACACTGACCTGACACTGACCTGACACTGACACTGACACTGACCTGACACTGACCTGACACTGACCTGACACTGACACTGACCTGACACTGACACTGACACTGACACTGACCTGACACTGACCTGACACTGACACTGACACTGACCTGACACTGACACTGACACTGACCTGACACTGACACTGACCTGACACTGACCTGACACTGACCTGACACTGACACTGACACTGACCTGACACTGACACTGACCTGACACTGACCTGACACTGACCTGACACTGACACTGACCTGACACTGACACTGGCACTGACACTGACACTGACACTGACCTGACACTGACCTGACACTGACCTGACCTGACACTGACCTGACACTGACACTGACCTGACACTGACCTGACACTGACCTGACACTGACACTGACACTGACCTGACACTGACCTGACCTGACACTGACCTGACACTGACCTGACACTGACACTGACCTGACACTGACACTGACACTGACCTGACACTGACACTGACACTGACACTGACCTGACACTGACCTGACACTGACACTGACCTGACACTGACACTGACACTGACCTGACACTGACACTGACACTGACCTGACACTGACACTGACCTGACACTGACACTGACACTGACCTGACACTGACCTGACACTGACCTGACACTGACACTGACACTGACCTGACACTGACACTGACCTGACACTGACCTGACACTGACACTGACACTGACACTGACACTGGCACTGACACTGGCACTGACACTGACCTGACACTGACCTGACACTGACCTGACACTGACCTGACACTGACCTGACCTGACACTGACCTGACACTGACACTGACCTGACACTGACCTGACACTGACCTGACACTGACACTGACCTGACACTGACACTGACACTGACACTGACCTGACACTGACACTGACACTGACACTGACACTGACCTGACACTGACCTGACAGCAGCTGGATGTTTTTTTGAATCGTTTTGGGTGGAGTTTTCAGGGATCAGAGGGATTCCACATCCACAAACTGCCACTTAACTGATGTAAAACTGATAAATATTTAGCGCAGGAACATGCACCGAACCAACATGAAACCCGTCATGCAGACTTTTGTTCAAATTAGAGGGTGTTTTTAAGGCGCTGTACAAAAGCCGACAGACGCCATGTTCGTAATGATTATTTTTCACCTTAATAACAAGAAAATTAACTCGAGATCTAGAGAAAACTCTGCATCTCCGACGGTAAAGACGAAGCCGGGTCAGTCTTCTGTGGAGGCGCCGCGGACTAATCCTGAAATGATCCCGAATTGAAAGACGTAACACAATCTCCCCCTGTGTCAACTCCTGATCAATGTATCGCCTTATCAGCTGATCGATTATTATTCCAGACATTCTAATGATCAAAAACGTGTCAATTCAGAATGAGAAATAGACCCGAAGTCAGACTGACTGACAGCCAAAAACCTGGACCAAACCTGGACTAAAACTGGACTAAACCTGGACTAAACCTGGACTAAACCTGGACCAAACCTGGACTAAACCTGGACTAAACCTGGACTAAACCTGGACTAAACCTGGACCAAACCTGGACTAAACCTGGACCAAACCTGGACCAAACCTGGACCAAACCTGGACTAAACCTGGACTAAACCTGGACCAAACCTAGACTAAACCTGGACCAAACCTGGACTAAACCTGGACTAAACCTGGACCAAACCTGGACCAAACCTGGACTAAACCTGGACCAAAACCTGGACCAAAACCTGGACCAAACCTAGACCAAACCTGGACCAAACCTGGACCAAACCTGGACTAAACCTGTAAACGTTTCAGTTGTTTTCTCGAGATCTTGTTATCTCGGAATAACAAGGAATAAAAAATATTGATTATGAATATTGATTATGAATAAGTCCTCTGTGGCTGTACCTGATTTTTACCGCATTAAAACGGTTTGAAAGCGTTTGCAGTGGTCCTTCTGCGTTCAGAGCGTCCTCATTATTCACCACGGTGAGTTTAGAAGCACTTTTCACCACTCACAACAACTAGCATACGAACCATGCACCTCCTGATGATCAAACAGTAAAGTGCTTCATAAAGACGCAGAAGTGACACAGAGGACAGTTTATACGACACATGTGAACACCACAACAGCACCTCCTCCCACCTGATAGGGTAGCACCTCAGAGGAGGAGGAGACAGGAGGAGGAGACAGGAGGAGGAGACAGGAGGAGGAGACAGGAGACAGGAGGAGACAGGAGACAGGAGGAGGCAGGAGGAGGCAGGAGGAGACAGGAGGAGGCAGGAGTAGACAGGAGGAGGAGGCAGGAGGAGACAGGAGGAGACAGGAGGAGACAGGAGGAGACAGGAGGAGGAGACAGGAGGAGACAGGAGGGGGCAGGAGGAGACAGGAGTAGTAGACAGGAGGAGACAGGAGGAGTAGACAGGAGGAGACAGGAGGAGACAGGAGCAGACAGGAGGAGGAGGAGACAGGAGGAGACAGGAGGAGGAGACAGGAGGAGACGGGAGGAGTAGACAGGAGGAGGCAGGAGGAGACAGGAGGAGGAGGCAGGAGTAGACAGGAGGAGTAGACAGGAGGAGACAGGAGCAGGCAGGAGGAGGAGGACACAGGAGGAGACAGGAGGAGACAGGAGGAGGCAGGAGGAGGAGGAGACAGGAGGAGACAGGAGGAGTAGACAGGAGGAGACAGGAGGAGTAGACAGGAGGAGGCAGGAGGAGGCAGGAGGAGACAGGAGGAGGAGACAGGAGTAGACAGTAGGAGTAGACAGGAGGAGACAGGAGGAGACAGGAGGAGGAGGACACAGGAGGAGACAGGGGGAGCCAGGAGGAGACAGGAGGAGGAGGAGACAGGAGGAGACAGGAGGAGTAGACAGGAGGAGGCAGGAGGAGGAGACAGGAGGAGACAGGAGGAGAAGGAGACAGGAGGAGACAGGAGGAGTAGACAGGAGGAGGCAGGAGGAGGAGACAGGAGGAGACAGGAGGAGGAGGACACAGGAGGAGACAGGAGGAGACAGGAGGAGTAGGCAGGAGGAGTAGGCAGGAGGAGGCAGGAGGAGTAGACAGGAGGAGGCAGGAGGAGACAGGAGGAGACAGGAGGAGGAGGAGACAGGAGGAGACAGGAGGAGGAGACAGGAGGAGACAGGAGGAGGAGGAGACAGGAGGAGACAGGAGGAGTAGACAGGAGGAGGCAGGAGGAGGAGACAGGAGGAGACAGGAGGAGACAGGAGGAGGAGACAGGAGGAGGAGGAGACAGGGGGAGACAGGAGGAGGCAGGAGGAGTAGACAGGAGGAGACAGGAGCAGACAGGAGGAGGAGGAGACAGGAGGAGACAGGAGGAGGTAGG
Organism: Paratrypauchen microcephalus; assembly: GCA_036785185.1. Lineage (NCBI taxonomy): Eukaryota > Metazoa > Chordata > Actinopteri > Gobiiformes > Gobiidae > Paratrypauchen > Paratrypauchen microcephalus. Next base: position 466,559 of record JAVJIX010000166.1, read on the forward strand.
AGGAGGAGGAGACAGGAGGAGACAGGAGGAGGCAGGAGGAGGAGGAGACAGGAGGAGACAGGAGGAGTAGACAGGAGGAGACAGGAGGAGTAGACAGGAGGAGGCAGGAGGAGACAGGAGGAGGCAGGAGGAGACAGGAGCAGACAGGAGTAGGAGGCAGGAGGAGACAGGAGGAGACAGGAGGAGGCAGGAGGAGTAGACAGGAGGAGGCAGGAGGAGTAGACAGGAGGAGGCAGGAGCAGATAGGAGGAGGAGAAGACAGGAGGAGTAGACAGGAGGAGACAGGAGCAGATAGGAGGAGGAGAAGACAGGAGGAGTAGACAGGCGGAGACAGGAGCAGACAGGAGGAGGAGGCAGGAGTAGACAGGAGGAGACAGGAGGAGTAGACAGGAGGAGACAGGAGGAGCAGGAGACAGGAGGAGGCAGGAGGAGACAGGAGCAGACAGACATATTCTCTGAGAATATTTTTAATGATGGAATTGCTCTTCCCTCTTCACCTTGAGCCGGACACATTTTGTTACTCTATACTTTTTTTTCCATTCTGAACTATGGCTTTGACATAGTTCTTGGAAAACACGCAGAGCAGCTATTCAAACAGGTGAGTGTGGACGGAGACGTGTGATTGGCTGATGGGCTGTTTCCACGGTGACGGCAGAAGCAGTGAGAATCTCCACACACTTATAGGGTTGCCAAAAGTATTGAAAATCAGTCAAAACTATCCAAACTAGATCCTCATTTTTCACACATATCGATACTAAAAAAGTCCCACTGACAGGACAGAACCTCCTGAACGTGTTTAGAACGATCTGGAGCTGATCACTACAGGAGCGAGGTGAACCGCCTCGAGTGGTGCAGGAACAACAACCTTTGAACGTGGAGAAGACAAAGGAGATTGTGGTAGACTTCAGGAGAGCACACACACAGCACGCCCCCCTCACCATCACCGGGGCTGCTGTGGAGAGAGTAAACAGCACCAAGTTCCTGGGTGTGCATATCTCTGAGGACCTCTCCTGGTCAAAGAACACTGCATCACTGACCAGTAAAGCCCAACAGCGACTCTACTTCCTCCACAAGCTGAAGAGAGCCAGAGCCCCAGCTCCATCATGAGCACCTTCTACAGAGGCACCATAGGTCACATCCTCACCAGCTGCATCACTGTGTGGTATGGCACCTGCACCGGGTCCTGACGGAAAAAGCTACACGGAGTAGTGAGAGCAGCTGAGAGAATCGTGGGTGTCTCTCTCCCCTCCCTGCAGGACATCTACCGCACCCGCCTCACCCTCTGGGTGATCCCACCTACCCATCCAACTGCCTCTTCAGTCTGCTGCCATCAGGAAGGAGACTGAGGAGCCTCAGGGCCACGACCAGCAGACTGAAAGACAGCTTCATCCACCAAGCTGTCAGGATGCTCAACTCTCTCCCAATCACACTGCTGCTTAAATCACACTGACACTGCTGCTTAATTGAAGGTGACACTGCGGCTTAAATGACACTGATGCTTAAATGACACTGCTGCTTAAATGACACTGATACTGCTGCTTAAATGACACTCATACTGCTGCTTATATGACAATGCTGCTTAAATGACACTGATACTGCTGCTTAAATGATACTGGCACTGCTAATTAAATGACACTGACACTGCTGCTTAAATCACACTGACCCTGCTGCTTAAATCACACTGACACTGCTGCTTAAATGACACTGATACAGCTGCTTAAATGACACTGACACGGCTGCTTAAATGACACTGTTACTTAAATGGCACTGACACTGCTGCTTAAATGACACTGGCAATGCTGATTAAATGACACTGACACTGCTGCTTAAATGACACTTAAATGACACTGATGCTTAAATTTGAAGTGGTTCTCAAACAGTTTACCTGGATAAATAAAGGTTAAATAAATAAAATAAACACTTAATTGACACTGGCACTGCTGCTTAAATGACACCGACACTGCTGCTTAAATGACACATTTGAGCTTTATTCCGCTCCACATTGTGTGTTTTACTTATTTGTATTATACACAAGCCTTTTGTACTTTTGCTACGGGTATATGTGATGTTTTAGTCATGGTGGTGGTGGTAGTAGTAGTAGTAGTAGTAGTAGTAGTAGTAGTAGTAGTAGTAGTAGTAGTAGTAGTAGTAGTAGTAGTAGTAGTAGTAGTAGTAGTAGTAGTAGTAGTAGTAGTAGTAGTAGTAGTAGTAGTAGTAGTAGTAGTAGTAGTAGTAGTAGTAGTAGTAATAGCAGTAGTAGTTGTACTTTTGCTCCGGGTATATGTGATGTTTTAGTCATGGTAGTAGTAGTAGTAGTAGTAGTAGTAGTAGTAGTAGTAGTAGTAGTAGTAGTAGTAGTAGTAGTAGTTGTAGCAGTAGTAGTAGTAGTAGTAGCAGTAGTAGCAGTAGTAGTACTTTTGCTACAGGTATATGTGATGTTTTAGTCATGGTAGTAGTAGTAGTAGTAGTAGTAGTAGTAGTAGTAGTAGTAGTAGTTGTAGCAGTAGTAGTAGTAGTAGTAGCAGTAGTAGCAGTAGTAGTAGTACTTTTGCTACAGGTATATGTGATGTTTTAGTCATGGTGTTTATTGTCTTGTTCATCACGTTTTATGTTCACTGTGGGCCTAGGGGGCGCTGCGATTTCAAATCCTGTGTGTGCGACGTGTACATATTTTTGACAATAAAGCTGATTTTGAACTTTGAGTGTGTTTTTATGTTCTTGTTCTCGTTGTGGGGTCAGGATTGAGGATCTGTTCCTCAGTTTGGTGACGACAGGAGCCCTGGTCCAGACCTGGGTGAACAGAGCTGGTTTCTCGGCAGTAATTCTGTGTTCTCGTGAGGATCTCATGGGTTTACCTAAAATAATCTGTTTTACTCTTGATGTTCAGCTTTGGCGGTGACTGCTCAGTGACTCATTCTGTTCGTTCCTGAACATTTTGTTTCTGAGGCTGAAAGAAAAACTCATTTAGGTTCAAACAAATAAACACGAGGAGAAAATGTGAGGGTAAAACAGGAGAGATGCACAGTAAAAGTGATGTTTCTGAGTATTTCGGTTGGATTTGTGATGTATGATTTAATGATGGGATTCTGTCCAAAGTTCACAGTTCCAGTGCGTCCAGAAGAATTGACAAAAAGACTGAAATCTGAACTGACAAACTAATACTTGTATTTTTATGCCTTATTTAACACCAGTCTCTTGCTACGTGCTACTTATTTAGAATTTCTTATTCATATTTATATTTTTACTGGTTGTTATTATAATATATTGTAATGTGTGAGCTGCTGCGTCCAACTCATTTCCCTTGTGGATCAATAAAGTTAGTCTAAGTCTAATACTAGTTACTTGTGCAGAATACCAGGAGACTGTGTTTGTGGGAGAAACGATCCACCTCCAGAGCTCCAGATGTTCTCGGTCAGGACCTTCGCTGGAGGGTTTGACCTGTGGTGATGTTTAGGGCTGATGGAGGAAACCCACACAGACACAGGGAGAACATGCAAACTCCACACTGAAAGGATCGGGAGTCAAACCCTGAAACCTCTGGCTGTGAGGCGTGACTAACCACTGTGCCATTCTATTTTATTTTGATTGTGATGCCATATGTTCTTCTTCTAGGTCTAAACCAGGACTAAACTGGGTCTAAACCAGGTCTAAACTGGGTCTAAACCAGGTCTAAACTGGGTCTAAACCAGGTCTAAACCGGGACTAAAGCAGGACTAAACCGGGTCTAAACCAGGTCTAAACTGGGTCTAAGCCAGGTCTAAACCAGGACTAAAACAGGTCTAAACCAGGACTAAACTGGGACTAAACCAGGTCTAAACTGGAACTAAACCAGGTCTAAACTGGAACTAAACCAGGTCTAAACTGGGTCTAAACCAGGTCTAAACTGGGCCTAAACCAGGACTAAACAGAGTCTAAACCAGGACTAAACCGGGACTAAACCAGGACTAAACTGGAACTAAACCAGGTCTAAACTGGGACTACACCAGGTCTAAACTGAGACTAAATCAGGTCTAAACTGGAACTAAACCGGTTCTAAACTGGGACTAAACCAGGACTAAACAGGGTCTAAACCAGGTCTAAACTAGGACTAAACCAGGTCTAAACTGGGTCTAAACCAGGTCTAAACTGGGTCTAAACCAGGTCTAAACTGGGTCTAAACCAGGTCTAAACTGGGACTACACCAGGTCTAAACTGGGACTAAATCAGGTCTAAACTGGAACTAAACCGGGTCTAAACTGGGACTAAACCAGGACTAAACAGGGTCTAAACCAGGTCTAAACTGGGACTAAAGCAGGTCTAAACTGCGTCTAAACCAGGACTAAACCGGGACTAAAGCAGGACTAAACTGGGTCTAAACCAGGTCTAAACTGGGACTAAACCAGGTCTAAACTGGGTCTAAACCAGTTCTAAACGGGGTCTAAACCAGGACTAAACTGGGTCTAAACTGGGTCTAAACCAGGTCTAAACCGGGACTAAAGCAGGACTAAACAGGGTCTAAACCAGGTCTAAACTGGGACTAAACCAGGTCTAAACTGGGTCTAAACCAGGACTAAACCGGGACTAAAGCAGGACTAAACCGGGTCTAAACCAGGTCTAAACTGGGTCTAAGCCAGGTCTAAACTGGGACTAAAGCAGGTCTAAACTGCGTCTAAACCAGGACTAAACCGGGACTAAAGCAGGACTAAACTGGGTCTAAACCAGGTCTAAACTGGGACTAAACCAGGTCTAAACTGGGTCTAAACCAGTTCTAAACGGGGTCTAAACCAGGACTAAACTGGGTCTAAACTGGGTCTAAACCAGGTCTAAACTGGGTCTAAACCAGGTCTAAACTGGGTCTAAACCAGGTCTAAACTGGGTCTAAACCAGGTCTAAACTGGGTCTAAACCAGGTCTAAACTGGGTCTAAACCAGGTCTAAACTGGGTCTAAACCAGGTCTAAACTGGGTCTAAACCAGGTCTAAACTGGGACTACACCAGGTCTAAACTGGGACTAAATCAGGTCTAAACTGGAACTAAACCGGGTCTAAACTGGGACTAAACCAGGACTAAACAGGGTCTAAACCAGGTCTAAACTGGGACTAAAGCAGGTCTAAACTGCGTCTAAACCAGGACTAAACCGGGACTAAAGCAGGACTAAACTGGGTCTAAACCAGGTCTAAACTGGGACTAAACCAGGTCTAAACTGGGTCTAAACCAGTTCTAAACGGGGTCTAAACCAGGACTAAACTGGGTCTAAACTGGGTCTAAACCAGGTCTAAACCGGGACTAAAGCAGGGCTAAACAGGGTCTAAACCAGGTCTAAACTGGGACTAAACCAGGTCTAAACTGGGTCTAAACCAGGACTAAACCGGGACTAAAGCAGGACTAAACCGGGTCTAAACCAGGTCTAAACCGGGTCTAAACCAGGTCTAAACTGGGTCTAAGCCAGGTCTAAACTGGGTCTAAGCCAGGTCTAAACCAGGTCTAAACCAGGACTAAAACAGGTCTAAACCAGGACTAAACTGGGACTAAACCAGGTCTAAACTGGAACTAAACCAGGTCTAAACTGGGTCTAAACCAGGACTAAACAGGGTCTAAACCAGGACTAAACCGGGACTAAACCAGGACTAAACTGGAACTAAACCAGGTCTAAACTGGGACTACACCAGGTCTAAACTGGGACTAAATCAGGTCTAAACTGGAACTAAACCGGGTCTAAACTGGGACTAAACCAGGACTAAACAGGGTCTAAACCAGGTCTAAACTGGGACTAAACCAGGTCTAAACTGGGTCTAAACCAGGTCTAAACTGCATCTAAACCAGGACTAAACTGGGACTAAAGCAGGACTAAACTAGGTCTAAACCAGGTCTAAACTGGGACTAAACCAGGTCTAAACTGGGTCTAAACCAGGTCTAAACTGGGTCTAAGCCAGGTCTAAACTGGGTCTAAGCCAGGTCTAAACC